>JAHLSL010000056.1:13166055-13182438 GCA_025920805.1 Petroica traversi
AGAATATTTTATCAAAACCAAGTAATCATTGAAAAATACAAAAATCCTCATATTAGTTAGTATGAGAAGGAATGATCTCAGCCTCGATTACATTTCCAGACAGAATTTCCGGGTATATAATAGTCTATTTTCCTAGAGATTAAGTGTTGGCCTAGAAAACACTGAGAGTCTTGCATGCAGATCCACAACATTACCTTCAGAATCACTTAATTTCTTCTCAGAATTCCTTTTAAACATGGTTTTCACTTTAAATAAATTGAGTCCCTTCTAATGTTTTCAGAATGTCATATTGTAAATGAAAACATTTTTGCCATGTAATAATATAAACATATTACAAGGACTATACCTATAGAAATTACATCCACAGAAATTATAGGTGGATATTGAAGGTAAAATTGATATTCTGTAATATTTTAACTGCTATTTTTGGCTTTCAAATGGTGAGAAAAAAGCTTTGCAGAAGGAAGAAAAGATCTTTATTGTTTAGGTCTCAGGTGTGAGAAGCACTCTGAATAGATAAAGGCTTATGAAAAACTGTGACAGGAAATTTCTGTTGAATTCCAGTGACTGCAGTTTTCAACTTTGTACTTTATAAATATTTATCCCACTCCTTAAGTCCCTGCCATTTATGAAATTCCTGTCATTATATTTCACTATTCAGTCTTTGTTAGCATGTCCTCTGAGTCTTTCACACTTCAGATAAAAAATGTGAGTTTATTGCCTCAATACTAACTGCTCTAACATACTATAGAGGAAAAAAAATGGCAACATTGTCACATATCTCTCCTTCTTATTAACATTCAAGAAAATCAACACTTGAGTAATCTTAAGGCTGAGGCAGAAGTAGCTAAAGTAGGATTTTCTAACAATTTCTATAGCACCAACAGCAGATACACATTGTCGCAGGAGAATATGTCTTGTGAAGTTCTCCTAAAAAGTTAAAATGATGCTACTTTTGAGGTCTTTACTGTTTTTAATGCTTAACTTTATAAAATTAATTGATGTTATCCTATCTCGATAATATATTTGGTCCTGTTCAGAAAACTGAAAAATGTTAAAATGCTCTTTGTTGTGATGACTAAACTCACTCTTCCCCCCACCAAACCACATCCCGGGGTTCCCCTCTCTCTCAGTATCCCATTGGCTCCTGACCATCTGTCCTGGGTTGACTGTATGATCCTTGTATCCTCAATCGTCTCCCCTGCTTATGCTGTATATTAAGTGCTGCAGCTTTAAATGAGGCCCAGAGAGTGAAGAGGGAGAGGGAGAACACGCGCAGTTTGTCTGCAGCAGTTACACCTTTACTCCCCCGGAGAGTCCTGGGGAGGTTGTGCTCGAAGCGGCACAGCTCTCTCTCTCTCTCTCGGTCTGTGTGCTCTGAGAACTCACGGTGGAGGGCTCTGGGATCTTTCTCAGCTTTTGCAGGGAGAGACTTTGTTTCTTTTGCTGTTTTTTTCTTCCTCCTGGGTCTGGTCAGCATCTCTGTGGTCCAAGACATCAGGACAATCCCCCTGGGGGCCCGTCCCAACTCTGCAGCTGGGCTTGGCCATTGACCCCAGCCACCGGAGGGACTGAGACTGACACAGCCTTACCCACAGACGGACTCTGGATTTACCATCTCTTCAGAGGAAGGAGAGGTTTCATTGTTTCATATTATCCAAATTTTCCATGCTTGTGAATCTTCTATTTGTTAAATAAATAGTTTTTCCACTTTTGTCTAAGGAAATCATTTCCCAAACCTGTTTGGGATCGGGGTGGTTGGAATCGGCTTTTTCTAGAGGAGATACCCCCCCCAGAGGTTTCCTCCTAAATTTGCCCTAAACCAGGACACCCTCTCTCCCCTCCCCTTTCCTCCTCCTCTCCCATTGGCCCCTGCTTATGTCAATCAACCCAGTCTCCACCCCCAGCCCTCAGACTATTGGTCAATGGTGCTCTGCTCGCCCCTTAACTGCTTGGGATGAAACCCCACAACTTCCTCTGCCTGACGCCATTTGGTATCACTCCCTTCGAGATAATAAATGTCTTGGAATTGCAGGCAAAATGGTCCCTCCCACCTCTTTGTCTCCAGGGACACCTCAGAGTGTGTCAGTGGCTGCCTGAGTCCGTGTGCAGGGGTCAGCCTGTGTTTGTGTAGGTGTTGTGTGAGGCACCACCTGAGTGACTCCGCAAGGGACACTGCAGGATCACGTGTGGCACTGGTACATCAGACCACGGCACGCCGCATCAGTTCTTATCAAAGGAATAAGGACTTTTCAAATTCATTGATAACAACTGAACAATTAAGTCATGATACTTTGGAGATGTGCAGTCTTCCATAAAATCTCTCATCTCTATTACACTAAATATTTTTTCTTGACCAAACAATTTTTAAATCCTGGGAGTGTAAAAGCAGTCCATATTTACTTTTCTGCATTTAGTTTTATGCATTTTCTGTATCCAATGTAGAATATTTCACATATTAGAAAAATGGAACAATAAAAGAAAGATTGTTTTGTGCCAAAGGGAAGACCTTGGTTTTTCTACCATTTTAGACTAAAATCATCACAATATATAAATTGGAAATTTTGATGCAAGTTTAACTGTTTGCTAAGGTTTCTGCCTTTTGTCTCATAATCGGATGTCAAATGGGATATGGTACTTACGAATTAAAATTATGGTACAAATAAGTTAAAGTTTTCAGTTCGTTGAAAAGCAGTGGAATTTGCTAGGCTTCTGTTTTTTTCCTAATATCATCACATTCATGCTCAACCTAAAGTCATTTAATGAACCTGTGGGATGAGGGGTTTTTTTTCTATATGTTGTTATAGTCCCAGTGTGATCTTATAATTGTTTTAGTGAGGATGAGTTTTCATACACAAATAATGAAACATGCAGAAGTGCAGTGTAGCAACATAAAATCCCTAAGAAGCATGGACTGGCAATTAGGAGAATAGAGAACAAATCTTGAAAGGTTAGACATTCTTCCATTTCTACCAGAAAAAGAAAGGAAGGTTCCAGATATTGCTTCAGAAGATTCCAGATATTGCTTAGTCTGACACTAAATAGCTCTTAGGGCAATTGAGCAAATAATATTTTAAAAATTACATCAGAGTTGTATGAAAGGGTTTCTTTCTAAACAAAAAGCGAATTTGAAGGGCATATTCATAAAACTTTGTGCTAAATCAAGAATATACAAAGAAAAAAATCATAAAATATAAACACACTTTTCCAATCTTGGATTTTCTTAGGGGATGCCTTGAGAACAACTTGAATGAGTTGTTCTTTTAACACAGCTGAGCAAATAGAGTTCAAGAATTTCAACCAATCTTTGCGTGAATTTGCTTTGACAGTACGTGCAACCTTTTGGTGATCTTTCTGCAGGAATGTTTGAAGGATTGAGTTTTACTGGCAAGAGCATTAGAGAAAAGTAAATTTCAAAGATGCAAGTGAATATTTGCAAAGCCAGGGCTTTAGACAAATAGTTGCAAAAGCTTTACTGGTCCTAGAAAATTCTTTCTGCCTTTGTCTAAGAAAACAAAAAAAATAATAATAAAAACGTGATACGGCTGACACTTCAGAAATAAATAACCAGTAAGTTAGCATTTTAGATGTTCATAACAAATGGCTCATGAACATGCAAGCTGCAGAGAATGATACAAATTAAACAAAATAAAAATCAAAGCCTGAAAATAGATCATTTGAATGTGTCTGAATTTATTCAAGGATATTATAGTTTCCTTGTTTATTTCTTTGCTGGAAGCTATTCCACATGCAAACAATAGGCTAAATTTTTTAAAATAAATCTATTGTTGCAAATTGCTCACTAAACCCTTATCAATAATGCATTTTGTGGTACATTCACTTTGACAGATATCACTGTTACTAAAAGTAATGTCTTGTAATAATGTAATACAATGTGAAACTTCATGAACAGTTTCTTGAACAAACGTTTAAACCGGGAACATAATTTGACGAAGTT
Source organism: Petroica traversi (assembly GCA_025920805.1). NCBI lineage: Eukaryota > Metazoa > Chordata > Aves > Passeriformes > Petroicidae > Petroica > Petroica traversi. The sequence goes on from JAHLSL010000056.1 coordinate 13,170,014, forward strand.
AGATGCAAAGCACGTTTATCATATATGAGAAAGAAAATTATACAATTTAATCAATATGTCTCTAAACACTCTTGGAATGAGGAATAAAAAAAGTACTAATAATACATTGAGTAATTAATGAAAATAAATAATAATACATTGTAAAGTTAATAGCATATATTGAAGCACATTAGTGCAATTTTTTTGAGATCGAGCAGTATTCTCAACTACAACTGCATATTTAAATACCCTAAGTTATCTGAAACAAACAGAAGAAAAAATTAAATATCTGAATATATTCTTTATTGCCAACAAACAGAAGAAAAAATTAAATATCTGAATATATTCTTTATTGCCATATGGCCTTATGTTTGAGATCTACATCTTCTAAGCAATACGATTTTGATAATATATTGTGTTAGTGTATCTTAAGAGCCATGTTGGTTTAATGATGTACACCCATTAATGACAAGCCAGGTGGCGGCAAGGGAAATTCATTTTGCAGTTGTACTTCTGTTGCAAGAATGGCCCAGAAATGAGATAAGTAACTATGCTGACCATGGTTGCTCTGGAGACCAAGCTTTTGCAGCAAGGACTTGCTGGAGAAAGTCTAGGTGACAGTGAATGCAAGATGTAGAGCTTCTTTATAGACACAGCCATGGTGCTCTTACATAACTGAGAGTCAATCTTGTCTTCCTGCAGTGGCCTTTGCTGGTTGTGTGGGTGAGAGAGTTTTTTTGGTTTTGGGGAGAGGTTTCACTACAAAGTCCTATAGATGCAGGCAAAAATGTTTTTTGTAGTTTGTTTTTTTGTTTGTTTGGTTTTTTTTGTTTTGGTTTTTTTTGTGGTTTTTTTCACAGAAATATTCAAAGAACCTCAGGTATTTGCAAAGGGTACATTAATTACCCCTTTTACTTTCACCTTTACCTTCACAGTGACTCCACATGCTTAATATATTACAAAATTAGTAAAAAGCTCCAAATTATGTATTATAGAATAATAGAATAAATCCAGCTGGAAAATAAGTCTAAGGTCATTGTGTCGAAACATTAACCTAACATTGACAAATCCAGTACTAAAAACATGGTCCCCAAGTGCACCTCCAAAGGTGGTGATTCGATCACTTCCTTGGGTAATCTGTTCCAATGCCCGATAAACCTTTTGGTGAAGAATTTTTTTTCTAATAACTGATCTAGACCTCTCCTTCTGCAACCTGAGACCAGCTCTTCTTGTCCTGTCACAAGCTGCCTGGGACAAAAGACCAACCCCACACCTGGCCACAACCTGCTTCCAGGTACTTGTGCAGAGTGATAAAGTCTCCCTTGAGCCTCCTTTTCTCCAGGCTAAAAACCCCAGCTCCCTCTTCTCATCAGCCTTGTACTTCAGACCCTTTACAAGCTCTATTACGCTTCCCTGGACACATTCCAGCTCCTCAATGTCTTTCTTGTACAGAGAGTGGCAGCAAGTTTAGGTGGTGTGAGGTGCATGAAGTCACTTGGCAGGACTGGCATGCATACACACACACACCGGATAGCACTCTGAACCAGCTGACAGTAAAGAGGTGAGAAGGGTCTTCGAATGGAGTTCTATGCGGAGGTTTGTTCCAGCCACTCCTGAAGGGGTCCAGGGACAAAGATGAGTAACATGGGAGGGTCCAGGTTTATATATGGGGCAGAGAGAGAGCGAGAGCATCAAGGACTAAAGATCTGAAGGCATGGGGGTGGTACATAGGGTTGGCTAGGGTAAAGGAACCAGTAGAGAAGCTTGGGGTGGCTAAGGAGCAGGGATCAATGGGGTAACAGGGAAAAGAGAACTTTCTAGGGCAGGGACATATAAGGTATGAGGGGGGCAGGGACGTCAAGGGGCCAAGCAGGGCGACAGAACTGGGGTACATTAGCTAACAGAACAATGTTTCCTATGAGAAGCCTTTTCTTTCACCCTAACTTAGGGAGGACTTTCAGTCTTAGGTGGCGTCCCACCTCCTTGTCCCTCGCTCTGTGGGCTCACCAGCACCAGAGAGGGGCCAAAAAGTGGACACAGGATTTGAGGAGTGGTCTCACCTGTCCCCAGTACAGAGGGACAATCCCTACCCTGCTCTTGTTGGCTGCACTATGCTGATCCAAGTAATTGACTGTGTTGTTCATCTGGTCACACTGCTAGACCATATCCAGCCATATGTGGACCAACTACCCCAGGGCAGCTTTCCACCCACTCTTTCCCCAGCCTATAGCACTGCCTGAGGTTGTTGCAACCTAAATGCAGGACCCAGCACTTTACAATGTTAAACTTCCTGCAACTGGCCTCAGCCCATTGATCCAGCCTGTCCAGATGCCTCTGCAGAGACTTCCTGCCCTTCAGCTGGTCAACACTGTTGCCCAGCTTGGTGTTATCTGTGAACTCACTGAGGGTTCACTTAGTCCCCTCATGCATATAATCAATAATGATGTCAAACAAGAGTGGTCCTAACCCTGAGCCTTGGGAAACACCACTAGTCAATGGGCTCCAGATGAATCTACCTCCATTCACAATCACTCTGGGCCAGGCCATCAAGCCAGTTTTTTATCCAAAGAAGAGAGCATCCATTCACACAACACGCAGACAGTTTCTCCAGGAGAATGTCAAAAGCTTTACTAAAGTTCACCCAGGCAGCATCCACAGCCTTTTCCCCATCGACTAAATGAGTTACCCAGACCACTGGGACCTCCCAGGTTAGCCCGGGCTGCTGATAAATGCTGAAAAGGAGGGCCTCTTCATGTCTGCAAGAGGAGGAAGAATATCCCTAGATATTCTAGAATTTCCTAGTTACTCCATGCCAGAGATACTAGAGAAAATTCCCAGCCATATTAATAGGTTCACAGGGATAGTAGATGTGACAATGAAGCTCCTTTCTCATTTTCACTCTGTCATGCAACAGGATTGACAGTCATCTTTGCGGTAACCTCTAATTTTGGCTGAGTTCGTCTGCACTTTATGGGTTATCTTTCATTTTCATCTTTTTCACAGATCCTCTGTTTTCAATTTTATCTTTAGTCAAGATTCATTTTGTGGTAGCAAAAGGAAATCTTTCTGATACTTTTCCATATATTGCTATTTCTGTCATGCACACATAAGCAGTTAAGGTATGGACAAATTTTCTGGTTTTGGTGATTTTTATCTCATAAAATGCTACTGTAGCCTGACAGAAACCTTAAAATTAAATGTATTAGCAGCATCCCAAAATATAAAACAACATAACAACGCATAACTCTGCAATTGTATTTGTTACTAAATGTTAAAACAGAAGACAATTTTGTTTGCAACAGAGCACCGCTTTCTGTCATTACTTTAATGTGTTTGATCTAATGAAAAGTTGCTATTTCCCCTATGCAAATTTTTAAAAAAATAAATCTGTATTTATATAAATAATAATCTCTTCTTTATTAATTCCTTTACTGTAACTTTTGCACAACTGAACAAAAAAGAAGACTCAAAAGGAAATACAAATGCAAAGAGCTTAAAATATTTAACATAGACTTGTAGGTCTTAGAGGTAATTTCCAACCTAAATGATTATATGATTTTATATTACGGGAACATTTTAAGGATACTGTTCATATAATTTTATTGGATAGATATTCTTAACTTTCCCAGCCATACACCTAGATAAACTGAAAATTACTGTGTCTCCACATGACATAGAGTTAAAAATAAAACAATCTTTCAGACTTCCCAACAAAGACAATGAATTTGTATAATAAACATTCTGTAAGGCCTTGGTTACTAAGGGTTCTAATGACCTCTCTTGAATTATCCTTGAAAGCTGTTTTTTTCCTAATTTGCATTTTATCTTAATATACAACATCATACTATATTGCATGGCTGAAACTCCCAAAGCTAAAATGAGAAGATTCAGTCTCACTTTTAAAGGATAAATAATGGGTGACTGATAACTATGGAAAAAAGAACCATGATTTTGTGGATAAAATTTAAAACTGTGAGGAAAGAGAACAAAATTTATTTGTTTTTAAGCTGCTGGGATATTGAAGATTCTTGGGCAACATTTCTATAAAAGACTACTGATTTTTAATATCTGAGTTAAACCTCAAGGGCTCTGTTGCTAAGAATAGCTCCCTAGTGAAATCTGAAGTGCTTCTGGGGAAAAAACAATCTACCTGGTGGCATCCAGTTTCCTACAAAATATAGATCTGTAAATTCATTCCAGGACCTTATTCCTGCTTTTTTCCTTCTTCTTTTGTAATAAAAACCAGCGTTTAGTGTATAAGCTGCATTTATAAATTACTGGGAACAAAATTAATAAAAGTGCAAAATCTAAGCTGAGCCTTTACTTCTAGGACCGTGCAGTTGGAGTTTAGATCGAAGATATTTTCCAAAAGTTGTTCCTGTCAAGTAATATTAATCAGGTTAAGTTATTCTTCATGAATATGCAATTTATTTGTTCAATATCATGGATTACACTTCCATTTATAAATAATGATCCTATTTTATTGCTACCATAGATAAATATTAGAGCTATAACTTAAATAGTTTTATTAGAAGACCTCCACAGAAATATACACGTTTATACCACCAATTTTTATCACACATTTACTTTTGTACTTGTACTGAGATATGCCTCATATGTATTAGCTATGCATGTTAAACACAATGTCTATATCAGAGAAAATAAATTATGAATTTGGAAAGTACATTTGGTTTTAGGGATAGTATAGTGTTTTATTCTACTGCTTTGGCATCTGAAGATAAATGCTGTAGTTCGCGAATGCTCCTAATATCACAATTTCTGCTGCTACTCTTACAGAAGACTTACTTTTTGCATAAAAACATTGTTTTGATTCTTTTGACTCCCTGTGTATAATTTCATGAGTTGGTCTTTATTTTCAGGTCATTAATGTGAAGGGGTTAAAGTGAAAGCACTTAAATAATTAACCTTAGGTGATAAGTTAATATGCTTTTCAGGTCAAAACTCATGAAACCTAAGAATCAAAAGACTAAACATATCTTTAGCATTTTGAAGACAGCAGTCAAGGTTCATGTGTTGTATATGCCTTGTCAGTACTCAAAGACTCCAAAATTACAGCTATAGAGCCAAATATTGAAGCTAGTCTGTGCTACTTATAATTTCAAAATCAATCTGCCAATGTCTCATAGACTGATAATGCTGACAAGCAAAAATCCCTTTCCTACACGTGTCTGACAATCATGCACAGATGAACTGCTCCTGGGAAATCTGCAGAGCTGCTGGATGTGTAGGTTTGCAATCCTTGCCCAGCTGTGCTTCAAATCTTGTGGAAATTGCCTGACAATTACTGCTGACACAGGAGGAAAAACCAAGTCCAGAAATGTTATGCCCTACTGCAGACTGGCCAGTGGGACTGGAGAGGTGACAAGTGGGAGAGCAGGGGCATCGCACACTTGTTACAAAGCTCACAGCAAATGGAGATCAGGCATATGGCAGTGCTTTGCAATTATTTATATTTCCTTAGTTTCTAAAGGCTCCTGCTGGGATCAATACACCCTTGAGTAATCTCTTACTGTTTAAAAGATGGGCTATTCCAAAAAGTTTAGAATCTGAAAATGCAAAGCAGAGACATAAAACTATTACTTTCCAAGAAGAAAAAGAGAAGACATGGTTGGTATGAATTATGCCCATCTTAGGTTGAAAAAAGTTAGACTTTTTTTAGAAATAATTATTTTGGGGAATGCAAGACAGGGAGAGATACGCACGCAGAAACATCTGAATGGGAAGAGCAAAAGAAAAGGAAAAGGACATTGAAACAGGGTGCAGAGGAAGTGAGGAGAGAGGATAAAAGGAAAAAGAAGACAGAAGGAAATATGGATAAAAAGAATTAATTCCAAGACCTTTAGAAAGTAGAGAAATTTGGTAGTATCCACTTTTTGGCTAATCTTTAATAAAGTAGTTAATATTCATCATTGAATGTAATAAATGTGCGTAGAGATACCTAAATCAAGCTTTTGCTTCCATGTGGTTTATATTTTCTGATGATATTACTAGATAACTTAGTCCAACTCAATTGTCTAAACCAGCAATGTTGATAGTGAAAAACTATCAGTACTATAATTTTCCTGTTTTTTTACCACAATATACCGAGTATGTGAAGCACAGCCAACAAGCAAACAAGCTGAGCAGATCAGAGGAATATTTGCAATTTAAATGGATTGCATATTACAGAACAAAAAGGAAAAATATTCTGTAATGAAAACAGATTATACAAAAGCAGAGTAAAAATGGAAGGCTCTTTAAAGGAAGTAGATAGGAATACAGTCCAGTGAATTTTAAAGAAATGCGACAAAGAATTTTCAAAAAAAGCTTGAAAAAGCTTTGGCAAAGATTTTAGGGTTTGCAACCCCAACTGCTATTTGAATATTACCTAACTGTATTGTTAAAAGTCCTCAAGATCTGCAAATTTCCAAGCAGTTAGCTAGGCTCAAGTGTTGTGTTTCTTGTTGAGTGAGGCTTTTTCCTTTTCATTTTGTCTCAAGCTATACCGGTAAAAATGAAAATTATGACATATCTACAATGACCTGAAGTCTGTAAAATGTGAACAATCAAAATTAGAATTAGATTTCTGATTTCAAGTAATTTTCTTTAGTCTTTTATTGTAGAATCATTAAATTGGCTATCTTAACATTCTCATCTTTTTTTCTATGTAAACTAATGATATTGGGAAAAATTGTTATTATTTACCCATTAATTAATAAAAAGACTCTTGGATAAGGGCTTAATGATCAAGGACTTTATTATCCTTTCTGTATCTCTAATTCTATTGGAAAATAGAGTACAATCTTGCTTTGCTCTTTCTTAGGGAAACTTCTGTATGATGAAAAGCAATCTTGGTATCATAAGTATAACTGAAAACAGTGATTTCAACAAAATTTCAATAAGATCAGAAGTGATTGCCAGTCAGGATCTAAGAGAATTAATCAAGCTCATTTGCACCCATAAAGGGGGTACTTAATTCCTCAGTGTTTAAGAAGCAATTTGTGAGTCCAAAAAGCTTAGACACACAATTACCACATTAACTGTGATTTGATAGTAGTACTATAAATTGTCTGAGGTATCTGATTTTCCATTCTCACTCAAGACCAAGTAATATTAATAAGAGGAAATAATAATAATAGTTTTTGTTGTTATTGTTATTATTATTATTATTATTATTATAAGAAACAATTATTGATAAGAAGTAAATACGGCAATAAACGAGTTTTCTTCTTGAATGGGTAGATACATGCCACAATTTGGAGTAAACAACAATTATTTTCTGGAGGGCAACTAAAAAATAGAGTTTTTGAATTCCAAAAGTATGTTTTTTTCTGGCAGGAATGGAAGGAATTTTCACTGCCCCCATCTCTTAAAATTCAGAGTAAATTCATTATACAGCTGAATTGAACAGCTGGGAAATGGAAGAAAACACTAACATAGGAAATGGGACAGTATGAAGGAGAATTTATTGCGTAAAACATCCTTGTTGCCTTGTTATAATGGGTGAATCATTTGAACTTTAGATAAAGTATCATCAACAACTTGATCATATGAAGAATGTACTTATTCAGAGAAGTTTTAATGTGTTAGTTACAATAGTGTCGTGGGTTGTTTTTGTTTTTTTTAAAAAAAAATCTTACTACCTTGTTATAAAAAGGCTTGAAGTCCACAATGGTCCTCTGAGTTTGCTATTTATATTTATTTTAAAAAATAACTAACATAAGTTTACCCAGGAAATCAGGGAGCTGTATAATTCTAGTTTTCTCTAGTAATTTGCATCTATTCTAACCACCCTGTTATTCAGACTTCATTTGAGTTCTTTAAACATGAGACCATCCAAGATGCCAAGCTGTTAGACTTGTTCCAGGAGTTAACTGGGCAGATTCTTCTCTGACCCATTGCTCACACTTACCTCATTCACTGCTGCTGTGCACAGCTTCCTGCAATGTGGGCACCAGCTAGTTAGATCACAGAAAAATACATTTTTCTCAGTAAACCTACGGGAAACAACAGTTCCAGGTTGCTGACCTAGAGTTCTTTGTACACAACAGTGTTTACACAGAGGTTAGCACTTTGTGGTTTATGATGGTCTTACATATTCCATTAATTTTACACTGTAATCAGAAGATGGCATGGCAAAGGAGGCAATTAAGGGCAAATCCTGGAATCTGAATGTTGAATGTCTCTTGAAGGTTGAATCTCACATGTTGTATCAGATCAACTTCAAAGGAAAAAATTTATAGAGGAACAAATCCCCTTAGGCTGGAGCCAGTGTTTCAAATACAATTTGAAATCAGTATGTTTCCATTTAAGCTTATTTTTCAGTGAGATTACATTGGCGGGAGTGGTTGTTTAAATAGCATGTCATAGTTTCTCAAAGAGCACAGGAAATAAAAATAAATTAATAATGGATAATAGTTTATTTAGCTGAAGACAGCATATAAAGGCAGATCAAATTTCTTAAAGAAAGAGAGTAAAAAATTTTTCTCCTCTCAATATCTATTTTGAGTTAAAGAATATTTTTCTGGGCTCTCCACATTCATGTTTTTCTGGCATAAGAACAGAGGGTTGAATTCCCTTGCTAAAAAGCAGAGACAGGTTCAAAGGACTAGAAATTCAGCTGTCTGGTCCCCAAAGAACAAGAGAAAAAAACCTGTGCTGATCCATTCTTTTAGTGATGTCTTTCTCATCACTAGTCCCTCTTTCTATACAGGGTTGGAATAACCACTGCATTCTGTGCTATCCTCCAGCAAACTGATTTATCTCCTCTGTTTCAAGACAGAAATTATGAGTTATGATATAAAAATATTTTGCCTTCCTAATGAATTCAATTAAAATTTAACTACAAATTCTAAAAAAACAGGGACTCATATCTGTTTGCTTTTTCATTAGAGGCTATGAATTCTGGGCATAGAGTGGGTTTACTTTCTGGGCAATGGATAAAATGACACCATAGTCACCATCAGAAATTTGGGCTATGAGTCAATACTTAGAAAACTCACACCCTGACACTTTAAAGAGAGAGTTCCCACTGTAAGCATAAATTCAATTATATCTCATGTCACAGTTAACTAGCTTACAATATAGCAGTGAACCTGTTTAAAACAAGTCCTTCAGCCAAAATTAGTTTGGTCTTTTCTTTACTTCCAAGGTTTTGTTTCCAGAAATCCCCCTCGAGCTGTTGAGCTAGCACTATTTGCTTCATTTTCAATCAGTGATACTGCCACTACTTTCTTCCTTTATTACTTCTCTGTTGTAGTATAGACATTTTGAGCTCTCCCAGTTGTTCAGAAATGCAGCGAACAGCCCAAAGCACCCTTGGGATGCAAAAAAAACCCAAACGATTCTGTGGTTCAATGATGAAATATGATTTACTTCTTACCTTACAGATGCTGAAATATTTTAATTATTATTGTTTCTGTGACAGAGCTAAAACATCAAGATGTGTAATGTAACTAATATCCTCCTTGTTATCCACCTGCCATCAGGTGATAAAGTGTTTATTTTATTCATTTTTTTTTTATTTTCCCTAGCCTTACGGAAAAATATTTAACAGATACTGTTATTAAAGTACTTTTTTGTGAAAGGTCATAGAATAAATTTTCACTGTCATTGGTGATGTCTTCTCAAAAGGCATCCATACACTACCAATAAAACTGAGAAGTTAACACCTGAATTTGTTGTATGACTATGTCCTGTATTCTGAAAAAAAATAGGAAAATTAATTTATCTTCTTTTACAGATACATGTGAACTGAATTTTGGATACAGTTAAGTTTTAGTACTGACATTTTCCTTGTTTAAAAACAATCCATGTGGAGCAGTAAGAACTGTGGAATTTGAAAGTAAGCCTCTTTTTCCTCTTTTTTTCCCTAGGGATACAAAATAGCTTGAGAAAACCTACAATATTCTGTTTTTTATTATCTGACTATGTTAAATAATTGCTTGATTCCCGCCCACCCCCCCCCACCCCTTAACACAATCTTCTTCCATCTTACCTTGGTTGGAGGAGACACTGAATTCAGTGCTTGCAAAGCAGTTTAGTCTTGACGAGATGTAAATATCTGCAATGTTTAAGTTGATTCAGTGTTAATTTCTTAACAATTAAGATGTATTTTTTTTTTTGCCCCTTGTGGGACAGTCAACAGAGAAGATAAAAATCAAATGAGACAGGGTTTTGGTTTTTTTTATGTTTATAGGGAGTCCTTGTTTATTCACTGTAATTATGTAGACTTCTCTTGAATGGGAAAACATTCAAGAACATTGGTTCAGTATCCTTGTGTCTTCAGGAAGATCTACTTTGCTTTATTATCTTTGACCCTTTATTGTCTCTGTTCTTTGCTGCTCCAGCTTCTGATTCTTGATAAATGCATTCCTTCTACAGAAACAGTGTGTGTCTGCGTGTGTGACCTAAACAAGGTTGTCTTCCTCTGTTAGGATCCGTTTTGTCTGCTGACCATCAACGTTTTGGGAACAATTTCTGACATATTCCTACTCATGGTAAAAAAATAATTTCTACCTTTCCTAGATGTGTTATACTCACATATTTATTTATTTTCTGAGAGGGAGGGTTTTTGGGGTTTTGGGGGATTTTTAAGTGGTGGATTTTTTTTTTTTTGCTTGCTCCTTTTCATTCTTTTACGAAATGAACCAATTTAACAATTGTTTCCAGGGGGAGTTATAAATTCACATCAATTTTTGTCTAAGTTTCCAAATTTTGTTCTCGCAGTTCACATTATTTTACCTATTCAAGTTTCCCTTATATTACTGTTCTGAAGCACTTACAAAGTGAGATATATTTTCCCAATCATATTGATTCTTGGAGAACTGAAAGCTATTCAGTGGAAAGATTCCCATTCTGAAGGGACTAAACATAATTGAGCTATACTAGCATACCATGAAGAAAGTTCATCTTTAAAAGAAACTAAATAAACATCCAAGGAGAACTCAGCACATGAAGATGTTTATATATACAAATTTAGACAACTAGATATATGCAGTTAATGAACACTACATATATTTTCTATAAACTATGAATTTTAAAAATATGAATATACATTAATCATCAAAAAGTTATAATTGTATTATTATAACTATTTTGTCTATTATTATAAATATACAGCTTCACACTTGTTGATATTTGAAGCAAAGAGGTTTCAAAATTGGTGTTCCTTTAAATGATCAAATGAATCTGAAGCACATAAAGCAAGCTGCATAAAATGGCATGCAAAGTTAAAGTCTAAATTAAGTGCAGTATTTTACTGGATAATTTTCTACAACTGAATGAAGTCTTCTCAGCCTTTCCCTCACACTACCCTACTATAGGTAGGCACTCATTCAGGCAAATGAGTCATTGTTTTTTATTGATATAACAGCAATGTAGAGGTAAGGTCTCAAACCTGACAATTGTAAAAGATGATGCTTTTAGTGATTAATTGTGATAAGACAATGAGCATTATCTGTCTAGTAAAGTACATTATGGTGGAGATTATAAGTCACTACAGAATTGTTTCCTTTGCACTGAATTTTCTATAGGCTGCCTAAACTAACAGATGTTAAATAGATGAAGGAATATTAGAATTGGGCATTATTTCTTGAAATTGATAACACCAAATGGCATCTTGAACATGGCTGAATTGTGGATCTGAATCTGAATTAAAGATTCACATTACAGGTGTAAATTAAAGATGCAAGTAAGGTTTTCCTGTAGTTTCTTAAGGTTGTCCTTGTTCAACTCAAAATCTCAATTCTATATAATGTTCTTGACAGCATTATAAGAAGAAGAAAACTCTTAAGTCTTTTTGTTCTGTATTACTCTTTCTCTTCCTACTGTTTATTCCCACCTGAAGTCAGAGTCTCAGATTGTGGCATCAATCATAGCTCAACAATGAAAAGTGAGGTCACAAAGGAAGGATTATTATTTCAGGTGAGGAAAGAAGCTAAAGGATATTAATTTTTCAGAAAAAAAAGGGTTTCATACAAATGTCTTTTGTAATACAGAATAGTGGAAGTTAAACACAGTCAATAAAAAGTGTGACTACAGGTAGATTTTTTTTATTAAAAAGATGTTTTTCAGAGCTGTACTTAAAGAAGTGCACTTTATTATGACTCAAATAGAAACAGATAAAGGGTGGAATTGCATCTCAGTGGCATGAAAAAAAGGAGCTTGAGGGTTTTATTTCTTTGCCTGTTTCCTCTTTAATCCTTTCCTACCTTTATTTTCCTTCTTTCTTTATCTTCTTGTTTTCTGTTTTAAAATGGTTTGTATCAATGAGCAACTGAAAGAGTACCTGAATCACGACATTAATAGTTGATAAGAAAATGAAAACATAAACTTAAGTTTGTTGGTTTTTTTTAGTATGCTGGGACATTATTATTATTATTATTATTATTATTATTATTATTATTATTATTATTATTATTATTATTATTATTATTATTATTATT
>JAHLSL010000056.1:13182448-13249749 GCA_025920805.1 Petroica traversi
TTATTATTATTATTATTATTATTATTATTATTATTATTATTATTATTGTATTGCTGAAATGCACATAATGAGTATCTGAGACTTACAGTTATACCACTGAAATCAGAAAGGGTGAAATATAACAATATTACATCCTGTGTTGGAAGGGACCCACAAGGATTACCAGACTCTAGCTCCTGACTGTACTCAGGGCACCCTGGGAATCACACCACATGTCTGACAACACTGTCCAAATGCTTCTTGAGCTCTGTCAGGCTTGCTGCTGTGACCAATTTCCTGGGTGACCAACCACCCTCTGGGTGAAGAACCTTTTCCTGATATCCAACCTAAACCTCCCCTGCCACAGCTTCAGGCCATTCCTTCAGGTCCTGTCCTGGTCGGCACAGAGGAGAGATCTGTGCCTGCCCCTCTGCTTCCACAAAGGTTCTTTACCCAGCTGACAATGCTGTGCCTTGTGGCCGGTGGCGTGGGCCGGACAGCTGACCACAGGGACAGCCGGCGGCTCGGCGGCTTGTTCTGAGAGCTTCCTCTTCGTTAAGTCAGCTTCAGCTAGGGACTTCTTTTCCCCTCGCCGGGAGCCGGGCTTCCCTGGGATGGTGGCCGCTGTCCTAAAAACCGGAGAGGTGCTGAGAGAGAGAATGTTCCTTTGCCCGGAGCCCCAAATCAGACACAAGACACGAGGGTCCGCTCTGCTTGGGCTCAGGGGCAAAAGACCCGGAATCGCCCAACATTCAGACTTTTATTCTGAGGGTTACAACTTATCTCATAACAGTACAGGGGAGGACACGGAGAAGGGTCGAAGGTCAGGATGCAGTCAGGAAGGAGGAAGGGAGGAAAGAGTGAGACACAAGATACTGTTGTTGACTCAGGGGGAGGCGGGGGGAGTTCGACTCCCCTTCCAAGGCCAAACTTAACTCTACCTTCAGAGGGGCCTCACTTTCTAGGCCCCCAGAAATTCTTCAGGGGGTATGTCATTCTCTGAGCTTGAACCACCGCTACAGTGCCTGATGCCCCCCAGGACAGGGATGGCTCTCCTGGCTGCCAGTGCACTGCTGACTCGTGTTCAACTTGCCATTGACGAGGACTTCCAGGTCCCTTTTTGCAGTGCTGCTTCCCAACATCTCATTTCCCAGTCTGTATGAACATCCAGGGTTTGTAGGTCCAGGTATGGCCCTGTCCCAGGTGCAAAATCCACATCTGCCCTTGTAAAACTTCGCATACTTGGTGATTACCCAGCCCTCTAACTTTTCAAGTTTTCTCTTCAGGGACTCTCTTCTCCTCCCAATTTAGAGCTATCAAGTCCTGCACCCAAGTCATTTATGAAGATGCTGAAGGGCACTGGCTCCAAGCTGGATCCCAGAAGAACCACACTGGTAATCAGCCACCAGACTGTTGTAACACCTTTCAATACAGCCCTTTGCACTCAAACCATGAGACAATTGCTCACACATGTTTAATATCTTAAATGTCTTATAGTACATTTATAAAAATCTGCAGTTGGATGCATATTGTTACAAGTCATATAATTATGAATTATAATCTCCCAAAATTAAAATATACCCTTCCAGAAATCTACTAGAATTTATTTTTTGCTGAAAAAAGAAGATTTTTTATTATTATTTATAGAATTAAATGACAAAAAATGTTGCAAAAGTGAAATCTTGGACCAAATAAAATTGCTGCCAATTCTTTCACTTATTTCTCTGGGGCAATTACCCCCTGATTGCTGGCACTTACCTTATATTTTGGATGGATTCCTCAAAAAAAACCTCTATTTACTCAAAGCAGTGCTCAGAACACTAAAAACATCTAACCAAATTATTTTACCAAAGTTCTTTAAAAATGCCATAAAATTTGTGTAAATTCAAAGTTTTAATGATTCCCTTCACACATAGGAGGACCTATGTGACCCTTTACAAGGCTAAAGAAAAATTGCACGTAAACTAAAGCCATTAATAACTCTTAAGAAATATACCAAGAATTTGTTTGAGATATGAACTAACAGTACTGCCTTATAACAGCATACAGTATAGAATTAGGTTTTAAACTGCAGATAGAAAAATGCATTGCAACTAAATTATAATCAAAACAATATCAGCTTAAACCTTAGCATTCTATTTTTAGAATACCTTATTTAATTTGTTATAAAGGTCTGCATTTTTACAAACCCCTCAATTTTTTTCACAAAAGTGACAGAACAGCCAGCTCAGTCTTATATCAGCATTACGCAGCAGGACCTTAAATAACTTAATTAATTCGCAATTAGTAATGTCTCAGTTCAAGTTGGGGTCTCACTGAATTGGTTCCTGAAGCTATAGAGTTCCACATACAGTAGCAATAACCGTATGTTAAATGTAAAAGTAATATAATAGTGGACCTGTTGGAATACTAATTATTCTTACGAGTCTCATTCAGCACAAAATTCAGTATCAACAGTATTTTTGACTAAACCATGTCCTTGTAGCATCATGCTGGGCAAGGAATAAGAAAAGATGATTTTAACTTTATGCAATCTGAATGAAAATGGACCTGAAAAGAAAAACTGCTGCCTTTGTGCTGATTAGATGAGAAGACTGAGAGAAATTAAAACATGAAGAAAACAGAATTTCCTTGTTTCTCTGTTCATAGGTTAGTGTTACTGCTGCCCATAAATTTTCAAGCAAGACAGGCCCCCACAGAATCCAAAGAAATAAACTCAGAAAAAAATCAAATGGAAATGTAGTGATAGCACATTTTCTTGTTGTTTTCTGTAGACTATTTAGGACCCAAAAATTGCATGCAATATGTAGTAGGATTTGTGTAAAGGCCGAAAAGCATTCTTGAATTTTCAAAGGGATTCCAAATGGGGGTCTAGAACACAGGATGTAAAGCAGGATAAGCCATCTTTAAGGCTTATTTTTGTTATATTATGAAAGACTTAATTAGAGAGGAACTATTTATCTAGGAAGTAATTTACTTTGTAAAAAGGCTCTACATGTGCTATATAATTCTTTTTGGAATGAAAAAGTTCTTTTTATGTTTATTAAGTCATAAATACTTTGTGACTCAGCTCTCTTAAATGCAACCAGCAATAATAATACTAGTTTCAATGACAGGAACAAAAAAGAAATTCTAAGAAATATAAAAAATAACCCAAAAAACCAAAAAAAAAAAAACCCCAAGATTTTATAGTTCCTCTTAATTGTTATCATAAATTCAGCAGGGAGAGGAAAGAAAAAGTCATGAGACACAAGGAGGAAGAGGGGAGTGTGACCTTATCAAGAAAGGATGCATCTTAATGAAAAATAGGTACCATTATTGTGTCTGGAGTAACAAAGTTTTCACGTTTCCTTTTGTGTTCCGAAATCTTCAAACTAGCATAGAAGTGGATAATGAGAACAGCAAGCTAAGATTGACTTTTTCTGCCCTTCTCTTACTTATTACTTAAGTTTTAGCTTATGCATTATGCATCTGCTTAGTCAGGCTGGTTTGTTCAATCAGGCTACTTTGTTTAGAAATCCGCATCTTTTATTTCCTGTGTTTTTGTTGTACCATGTCTTTTTTTCAAAGTGTATTTGCTTTGGATAATAGAATGCCATGGCCTTCGCTGGTTCACTTAAGACATAGTTGTTTGTTTTCTTTGATAATAATGATATCTTGGGCCTCTTGAATACAGTAAATAAAATAAGTAGCAGATAACATATTGATAGATGTTGATGAATATGGAAACACATTGCATTGTGAATATAAAGGTAAGGCCATGGAAATGCCCTTTGACACAAAAGGGACTGGACTCTTAGGAGCCTCTTTTGGTGCAAGACAGGCATGAAATGGTGCAGCTTAGGCCTATGTGAGACTCAGACTTCCATTTTTAACTCTTAAAGCCATGTACACCTCAGCACAACAATAACATTCTACAGGAGGGGAGCTTTATTAGGGGATGCTTTTTCTTGCAAAGGATGGCTTCACAAACTTACACTGGGAAAAAAAGAGATGGGTGTCAGGAAGCAGCAGGTGCAGATGGCTCCCTCGGGTCAGGATGATGGTGGCAGTGATGCCGGAATGATTTTTGTCTTTTCCTTTATATACCTTTTACACAGTTCTCTGTATCCACAAGTATTAGCAGTATGCATACTTGCAACCTTTTACTTAGTTTAGTGCTTAGTGTTTCGTAAGTGTTCTGCAGGCCTGAGACTAAACACCCCATAACTGCAGAGCCAGGGAGACCAAACATTCCTACTATCTCAGGAGCCCAAGATCTCCTGGCAGGAGGATTCTGTAAACTAGGGGTTAGCCCACCCCAACCTCATTATTGGGCCCCCTTGTTAGATATGCTAATGTGTAAAGTCTATAACTGGTGTGTGTGATTGGTGGGAGGGGGCTTTTTGCCACACTTCACCTGGTTGAAGTGGATGCCCTGACCAGGATCCTGATTAAAATACTGAGGTAAAGACCCCAACCCCTCTAACCGTGTCTAGCTTCTTTTTCCTAACACCAGGAAAAAGGCATCAGTAGCATGAGCTCCCCATGACTTTGTCACGGTAGGTCCCACTGTGCCATCCAGGATCTGGCAGAAAAGCCACCAGGGATAGACTCATCCCAGGAACCAGGCACCTCCCTGGGAGCTGGAATGGGCCAGAGCCAGGCTGGCAAAGCGGTATGTGGGTGGCCCCAAGCCCAGGCAGGGCAGGACAGTGTGGAGCTGGAGACGGAGCTGAGCTGGGATGTTTCTGTGGCAGGAGCTGCCACCCCAGGAAGCTGCAATGCAGTGCAGGGTTGAGGTCAGGGTGGAAGTGGAATTGGAATGTGGGCAGAAAAAAGTAAGGCTGGTGGTGCCTCAGGGCTATGATGGGGGGAATGCATATATTTAATGTTACATGGTAAAATACTGAGAAAAAAAAACAACTGGTTAATGATACAGAAATACCACCAAAAAGGCTGTGCTAGAGAATTGGGTAGATGCAATGAAGCAATTGGACAGGCATTTGAACTGAATCTCCATCAGATTTTTTGGCTGAAGGCGCTTAACATCACAGCAGTCTCCCTCATACATCCTTGATGTTTCATTTTCCAGAGTTTTGCTCCCCAGATTTTATTTTCAGATTTGAACAAGAAGGAAAACAAATGTAAAAGAAAATTTTAAAAATTCCTTGGTAGAAATTAAAAGCGTTCTGGTGTACGTTGGATAGATATTTATGAGGTCATAAATATCATTAAGTTTTATCTCCTGTTTTCTTAGGAACTCCTTCCCCTAACCAGACCAACCACAGAAGATCTTTTTTACCATCCAGTTTCTATAGAGGACATCCAGTAAATCTTAGAGACCCCGACTAACAACAACCAAGCTTTCCCTGTGTTAAGGCACTAAACTGTACGCAGACCAAGGTTATTCATAATGATGTTTCAAATATATATATATAAAAATCAATCACACTCTTTAGGTCATTAAAAGATTAAGATAGCTCATGTTTTAAATGTCATGGCATAAAATGTAAAAGCAGAATCTCACTCAGACACAAGCAGACCTTTAACTAAGGCTTCATATCTTGACTAGCTCAGAATGATGACAAAGTGAGCCCTTTGCCTAAGAGTGCTTCCAAGAATACATGAAGATTTTGGAACTTTAAAAAAAAAAATCAAATGAGTTACATCCCAAAATTCGGTGGTCATTAGTGCCAGGAACACTGGTATTATTCAGTCCTATTAAAGTTGGGGTTTTTTTTGTGACAATGATAAAATACCAACAGGCAGCAATGGTTTACAATGGTACTGCTGCCTATTCAGGAGTACTCGCTGCTGTTTTGTATTCACTGCTATTTGAAAATTAACTCTGAGGTTTAGATATGAAACAAAGAAAAAGAGAGTTTCAAAATCACCAGAAAATATACAAAGGAAGCATTAAGTATTTTACTGCTGTAGATAGTGTAGTGGCTTACAGTCTCAATAATACAGCTGGAAAAAATTAAACAGCACAATGCTATATACAGCTGATATGATTTATCAATAAAGGAACCTGAGAATAATTCTGCTGGAGGGTAACATATTTCACAGAATGTGACATAACATGGAAAGCATATCTTGCTTGCCATTTGAGGATAGAGACACAGTTGCAACTTACCACATATTACAATTCAAAGTCTGTCAAAATGGGTTCAGTAGAAAATCAAACCTATGTCCATAACTGAAGTGCGGAAAGGGAGGACAGGAGAAGGGATTGTTGGTAATGCAGAGAAATATCAGCTGCTGGAAATGCATTAATTGCTTATAATTTGAACAGAGTTTGTTTCTTCAAATATCAGGTTCTTTGCTTACTCAGGAAATTTTCAGATGGAATACATTTCTAAAGGTTAAGGAGATGTTCAAGCATGACTTAAAGTTAGTAGCAATTGCCACTATACTCACACAGAATGCAGGTTTGAATGGTGAATTTAAACCAGAGAAGTTTCACATTAGAGTTGAAATACTATTCTTCTGTGTTTCTAAAGTAGGCTGCCTTAAAGCCCTAAGCTGTTTAGCATGATGTAAGTTAAATGCCCAAACTACGTGAATTTGTCATTACCAGCTATGGCATCACTTGCACTTTGTAAGAATGGATTAAAATTTACTGCCATTTTGAAACATGCAATCAAGTTGTAGCCAGATGGAGAAGCTGTTTTAAAGTAGATAAAGTTGCCTCTTTATGGTTTTGAAATAACCATGTTAAATATTGTGAAAGATAGAAGTTGATGTTCTCCCTGGCACATATCATTCAATTTGCCTGGTATAGTACTTTTAAACAGCACTTCTAGCCCATCTCATACAAAGAGCAGTAAAGAATAGGGTTTGTGTTTGCAGTCTCACTAATGCCCTAAACATTGTAGTTTGGGATATTGTAAAAACTGTATAAAATTAATTTGGCTGCATGTGTTGAGTAGAGTGTAGTAATCACTGTAAATAACCTTAGGAAAAAAATTAAATCTGAAGAGTGCCAGATGAAAAACATGTAGACCTTTCTAGAAGTTCAAATTATGCAATGGCTGAAAGATTTCATGAAACTTAGAAAAAAATCTGCACCAAAACTCAACATAAGTAAACCACTGTGTATGAATATGAATAATCCAAGAATACACTATTACTGGCATGTCACAAGATATATTTTAAGTTGGGAACTTTAGTGCCTTTAATTTTCACATGTATCACTAATATATGTATGGTTAGGCACCTGAATTTTCATTGCATATTTTTTAAAAATGTACAGGCAAGTACTTGCTAATGTGATGAGGAAGTAATGGGATATAATAATGAAGATTTATGAAATGCCATAAAGTCCCCATAGTAACACTATTGTCAGAGTAGAGACAATCTGTAACCAAATGCTGCAAGGGAGAGCAAATGAAACCATGTTTCTAGATAATTAATTTACTGTGTTCGAGTACCATGAGCAAAAGGAACTAAAGTTTTCTTCTGCTGTATATGGAATTCTTATGGGATGGAAAGCTCTCTCATACCATTCTTATCCATGCGTCTTCTGAGGAGTTTTCAAGAGATCATCCAGAAAACACAACTGAAAGTAGTCTGCAAATAATTAGCAAAACAGAGATACTATAAAGAACAAGAACGGAAACTATCAAGATACTAGAAGAGAAACACAAAATAAAATGGAAAATGAGATTTGCCAAAATAAATATTATCGCTGATCTTCTGATCCTGGGGTTCTTGTTGTCTTTTCATCAAGAAAAAGTGGACTTTTTCTCCAGCATAATGAATAATCATTTTTTTCATTATTACTTTTCAGAGCTGGGGTTGATGCTGAAACGTTTTGCCTTTTCCTTTATATACCTTTTACACAGTTCTGTGTATCCACAGGTATTAGCAGTATGCATACTTGTAACCCTTCACTTAGTTTAATGCTTAGTGTTTGTAAGTGTTCTGCAGGCCCTGAGACTAAACACCCCAGAACTGCAGAGCCAGGGAGACCAAACATTCCTACTATCTCAGGAAACCAAGGTCTCCAAGCAGGACAGATTCTGTAAACTAGGGTTTAGCCCACCCCAGCCCCATTACTGGGCTCCCTAGTTAGATATGCTAATGTGTAAAGTCTATAACTTGAGTACATGACTGATGGTGGGTGCGCATTTTGCCACGCTGTCACATGGGTGAAGTGGATGCATCAAACAGGATCCTAATCAAAATATCGAGGTAATGACCCATAACTCTCTAACTGTGTCTGGCTCTTCTTTTCCTAAGACCAGGGAAAAGGCATCAGGGTGAAACACTGAACACACCTGTCAACAGAGCGTTATACTTGGCTGACTTTTTGCTTTTCTTTTTTTTTGTGCAAATTAATAATGGAGGAATATGAGCTCTATGTGATGAACATATATAAACATTCAAAATTGATAGTTTGATGGATGCATCAGTCTACCAAATCAGCAAAAGTTTGTGTTACAGACTAATTTTTTTTCCATGTGACTTCATTTCAGGTATTTCTGGAAAGTTGTAAAGGCACTATAATACAGATTGGTGTAATCTAAACTTAATGAGACCCACCAGCTTATCAACCACTGAGAGAAAAAACTTGTGCTGAAAAGAACTGAAATCCAGTGCCCTGATTATAGCCATAATGTGAGAAATGCCATTTATTGTATCTCAAAGAAGTATACATAATTTACTGCTGGAGACAAGTTACTAAAGAACTTCCATTGCAGACATTAATACCTATGTGTGTGAAATAAAAGGCTACTACCCATTTCAGAATTTTGCACACCATTTCCTGCATTTATCCCTCCTGGATTTCCAGGCTTCCAGGGACTTCCAGATGCAATTGAAACTAGTAGTTTGAAAATGATAGCACCAATCTAAACTAGATTTAAAATGACCTCACAACCAAAAAACAGGTGAATATCTAAGCCCATACTGGTAAGAAAATTAGACCAGTATTTTAGGTTTAAAATCAATTCCTCTCTTTGTAGGTACTTACAATAAAAGTTTAATTTAATTCTCCAGAGTACTTTTTTCTTCTCTTTAGTGACAATTTAAATATGGTGTTTATTTTTTAGGTTTCTATCACTAATAAGAGAAGATAAAATTTACTGTTCTCTGTATTTAATTTCTATACATCACAACTACCCTGAAAACCAAACTAGCATAAAATCTTTTCTGTGTGGGAAACCCATTTAAATACCAGTCTTGTTTTTAAAATACTGTGTCCTTCAGAATGTAAAATAATGACACACTTCCTTTGCAAATGCTGCGATTCACCTGAATGAAAGAATCTGCATAAAATCTGCATAGACACAAATGTAATTGTGTGGTTAAGTGAGAGTCAGATTACTAGCAAATAAAGGTATGGATAAGATGAAATAACTGTTCAAAACAAGAAGAAAAAAGGAACAAAAAGCATCTGGTAATACTGGGTGGACCATGAGAAAACAAAAATATTTGATTTTTCAGTTTTAACTGGTGTAATTTTAAACTTTAATCTGATTACTATTAATAAAAAAGTTATAAAAATTCATGATGCTCAAAGAGGATAAATTTGTATTCACTTCTAGTAAACTTACTGCACTTAGAGTAAGAGCAAATAGTCTTCAGAATTAGCATCATTCCTGTATTGTTTAATAAATACATTTATGAATTCATATGTCTAGGTTTTGCTGCCAATCAGAAAATTAGATGTTCTTGAATCACAGTCAGAAATATCGGCAAAGCAAATTGAAAGAAATTTAAATGGGAGATTTTTGTAGAACCCAATTTTCTTGAGCTATCAGTCTGGAACTTTTCATTACCAGCAGAATCATTCAAAATGGGCTGAAACAGTAATATTCTGAATTTGAACTCAGACCAGGGTTCAGTTGAAGCAGGAAGAAGAATTTATCTAAAAACATGTGCATCTATAAGAGTGTTTATATTGAAGGAACAGTTATTTTTCAAAGAACTGAATGAATGTGCATTAGTAAATCAAGGTAACATCAAGGTAAATCAAGCTAACATCAAAGGTACACTTTTTTTTTCAAAGCACTGAATAAACAGGCATTTATAAATCCTATCAAGCTCCAGAGATGTGTTGAAAAACCAGTGCAGAGTGGTGACAAGTTCTAGTTGGATTCTGTCCACTTTTGCATTTTTGTCACACCAAATTTTGGTATAAAAACTAACACCACGAAACATGTTTGCCACTCACTTTCTCAGGGAGGCTCTCTTTTAAGTAGCAATGACTGAAAAAAGAGGCCTTGCTACTATGGGACCCTTTTGAACTGCTAGGCTGCAGTTCAACCTTCTTTACCTGAGTTGCATGCTATCTGTAGCAGAGCATTTCTAATTTGGTCACTTATTTCCTGGTCTGTCCTTGATTTAGTTAAACTGGAAAATAATAAGTGTTCCTAAGCCTTTTTTGATCATAACGTAATTGTTCAAGATTGTTTATTTATTGGGTTGTAGCTGATTCTGATCTTGAAATAATTCTGTTTGAAGCAAATACTGTAAAATAGATGGAGCACTTTTAGTTTTATGTATTCTTTTAACATACCGTTCCCCTGATGTCTGGATTTAAACCCAGGCAGCACATTCTCTTAAGCCATATAAAAAAGCTTTTCTGGTTTTTTGCCAGCCATATTGCTCCTATTCCAGTCACATCACAAAAATGCATGTTGTTTTAAGTTCACATCTTTATTGTAAATTAGCTCCAAGAGTATGATTAACAAATCACTCTCTGTAGTTCCTTATTTGCCTGTTACCAAAGAGAAACATCAGGCTAAAACTTCCTTTATCACCACTGTAACAAAATCATCTGTATCCCCCTTGGATTTCTGATAAGCTTGTTCAGATTTGAGAAACTTTGTTTCTTATTCTCTGGTCTCCTGAAGAACAGAACAAAACATAGTAGAAAGACTGCTACATAAATCCTTGTCTCTTTTAGTAAAAGATTGACTGAAAATTGACTCTGAAGCAGTTCTAAGACCTTTCTTTTCCTCTTTTTAATGTCACTCTCTGATTTTCAGCACTTAAAAGAGTTTAATGGAAAAAGATCAAAATTTGTTTTTATTCTTAGAAAGTAGAATTGTGCAAATCAACTCTTTTCTTACGGGCTTCAACATTATCAACTTGTAGGGCCGTGGTTTGGAATATTACATGAGGAATCATGATTTTGAATCATCTTGATAAAGGTAGACCACCTAACTTAACAACAAAAATAAATGAAGAAAAAAACTTGTTGGAATCAGTGCCAAAAACTGAAATCTAAACCCTTGGGTCATAAGAGACTCAGTGGATACATTGTAAAACAGCTTTCATATCTACTTCCTCTGCACAGTTTCTTAACATTGAATTGATGGTTCCTATATGCTGTCAGAATTGAAAATTAAGGTTATTTAAAAGTAAACTGAAATATTTTACAGTTACATAAAGCTGGAGTTGTGCAAGTAGCAGGGAGTTGGACTTGATTCTTATGCAACTTGATAAGATGCTCTAAGGATTCAAGTCCTTCCAGCTTGAGATACTCTGGGGTTCTGTGAATCTACGAATTTTCCCTCAGTGACTGTAGAATTTATATATTAGCAGAAGCCAATGTGTGCAACATTGTCCATGGTAACATTCAAAATACAGCAGCTTAAAGGAATAAAATGGAATCGCCAATAGTAACACTAAAGACTACAATTATTTTGCAGACTGGTAAAATGAAATTCAGAGGCAGTGATCTGGCCACAGCTATCCAGGAAATGGTGGTAGAGTTAGCAATAAAATACAGTTTGGAAGATCCTAGACTGTTAGTCCATGAAGAATGCAGAGGAGAAAGGTAAAAATGTAGATGATTTTTGACTGTACCCATTTCAGTGATGCAGTATAAGTAGTAATAGTTCATAGGTTTTCTAATTATTTTTTAAAAAATATTTTTAAACTGCTTTGGTTTTCAGTTTTCCCAGTAAAGGTACATTGCAAATTTATAAATACCATTTTTACAGCAAAGTTTTTTGGTTTTGTTTTTTTTTTTATTCCATCCTCTATGTGCAATAATTTCTACCAATAACTCCCAAGAAATCTGCTCAGGCAATAAACAAGTCTTTATGTGTTTATTTATTTGTCTGAAACAAGAGTAAGAACTGTATGAGCTGAAATATAGAAAAATATGTGAAAATTCCATTCTAATTCAGGAATAAAATCACAAATATAATTACAACAGAAATCTTCATTACTATGAAATAGAGTTCTTCTATAGTATAAATCCAGTGGTGACTCAGAAATTGTGCTGACTTCCACTGAAGTCAACAGTAATTTTCTTATACATAGTTCAATGTGTGCATGACGAACTGAAGATCAAACTGTTTCAGGCTTCTGACCAAAATCTTCAGTGTTCAGACTTTAAAATGCTATCAAAACTAATAGAGAAGTTTCTTTAAGGCAATAGCAGTAGAATGCAGTACTGAACTTTGAGAAAAGATAGTGAAGCTTCCCAGCTTTGTGTATAAATGATTTATCATCAACTGTGTTATTGCAGACTTTAGAAAAAAATTATCTTGTAGTTTCATACTTTTACTGCATAAAACATTGAAAATCTAGAAGGTTGGATTTTCTTTTGTATCCTTTTTCTGACTGTTTTTCCTATTTTTACTGCTTCATAATTATCTAAAAAGATATAAAGAAAATAAGGCATAGCCTTTTACATTCTTGGAATAACCTTTCCTGCTTGAAAGTCTCTCAAAAGACACAACCTCCTCTGCAGCAGGTGTAGTTTTAATGATCCTTTGATGCCATATGTCAAATTTCATCACTTGCTGTGAAGAGTGACATTTATTTTGACAGCTCCTAGCAACAGAAACACCAGTTATTAGTGGTCACCTCACATACTAGACTAATAATTCCTGCAGCAAAAACATTTAATTTCAGCTTCATGCCATGCTGCAATCTCTCATGCTGCTCTCCTCTTTTTGTAACTACTTTAAAAGTAAAATAAACCTATATTACTAATTCAGTGCACACTGTATTTGTTTTCACACGCACACTCACAGGAATACCACGACATTTTGCAGTAGGGTCGTTCAAAGCTGCCTTCTGAACTGGAGTTCCTGTCAGTTTAGACAGTGAGTGTGGAATCATGGTGCAAGGTGGAGATGAGGATGCCTTTCAAGAACATGTTTGCCCACAGGTGCCAGGCAGTGGAAGTGCATCATTGCTATAACAATAAACACACTGGGACATCAGCAGACATCCAGGTATGGGCCACCTGCAGGTTTCCGGAGAGGCCTCTGCATGCACAGGTTTTGAAATAATAGGATATTCCCCTCTTCTACTGTCTTATTAATACTCTGGGCAGTCATTCAAGTATTCTGATACTGTTTTAACTTTTAGTTTAGATAAAGGAATTACTTGAAAGTCGCCTTGATTTTCAAATGGCGCTTTACATTTGTCTTCTAATGTTACTTTTATATCACAAATATGCAATGACTTGCATTTCAGCTTTGCAAATGCAACATTTTTTTTGGTCATTTTTAATCAATGACACTTTTAAAACGTTTAAATAGGCAAACAAAGTAATAATTTCAAACCTCATTATAAGAGGAAGACCAGGAAACTAAATGTCTTACTGCAGAAGAAAAAAGGAACTATAAAGTATCAAGCAATGACTTTAGGAAGAGAAGCAAATTGATACCCTTTTCAGTTCAGTCTTCATTTAAAAAGTCACTGACATATTTTGAAGAAGAATAGGGACTCAGATTAGAACAAAACATGGAAACATTAGACATAGTTTCATATATTACTTCCCCTTAAAATGAATGAGATCTGATGAAGTACTTTTACTAAGATATGCTGTTAATGAAATCCCTAAACTGCCAGAAGTATGTACAGAAGAAATTATGGAGGACTGGGAAAACACAAAGACAATTTGTCTTTACAAATAAGACAATACGAGAAATCAGAAATGTATACACCAATCACGTTAATATCAGTCAGAATCATTGAATGGTTAAAGATTATCTAGTTCCAATTCCTCTGCCAGAGACAGTCTCTCTTCTTACAAGAGATTTCCCATCCCCCAAATCATCTTTCTGTCTTTCCTGTGAACCTGCTCCAGCAGGTCCATTGTTTTAATGCTGAAATCCTCCAGGGGGGATCTCATGGGAGCAAAGCAGAGGGGCAGAATCACCTCCCTCAACCTGCTGGCCACACTGCTTTTAATGCAGCCCATGATATAGTAGGGTTTTTGGGCTGCAAGTTGTCAAATAGTTCATGCCTCAAACAGTGATATAAAATTGTACTCATTATAACAAAAACTGTACAAGGAAGCTACAACCAAAGAAGCTTCCCTGAAGATACCTGACTAGGACTTCAGACTGGAGGTTAAATAACTAAAATTAGACAAAGGTAAAACCCATTCTTTTATCATCTCAGACCTAGGGAAAATCTATCAAAGCTGAAGGAGAGGAATGCATTCACAAGAAAGCCAAATGCAGCAGAGATTATTCCTTGGCTGAGTTTGGGGGCAACCGCAGCCCACAGAAGCCAGGCTTACACAGACACCCCTCTGAAATGAGGCGGCGGGGGGAAGGAGGTTTTGGGTGAAACCTCTGCTCAGGGGCAGTGAATACCCATCTTCCCTTACACATACTGGCCCAGCTGTGGAACCCCCAACCCCACAGGCCACATCTACGGGACATTCATGTGAGAGGCAGCTGTGGGGGTGCCATGATCCATCAAAGGCTCCCCAAAGTGCCTCCCAGAATCATTCCTGAAGCCTTGCACCTTGGAATTGCACATAATGCAACAAGCTCAGAGGCTGTTGTAAGAGACAATGGCAAACTTCCCCAATAGGGAGGTGCCTGGATTTTCCTACCTAGCCTGAGCATATATTAACCCATCAGATTCTATGCTTTTTTTGTGGGGACCTTTGCAACCAAGAAAACCAGCTGGAGAAGATCAATAGACCATCGTTGGGATCCATGGAGTGGTGATATTTTCCTTATTCTGCCCCTGTTACTCTCTTTCTGTTCCCCCTAGCTATTTTTTATTCCTCTTTCTTTCTTTCTTTCTCTCTCTCTCTCTCTCTCTCTCTCTCTCTCTCTCTCTCTTTCTGTCTCTCTCTCTCTCCCTGCCATATTTACTATCAAATTAAACCCATACTATTGTCACTGGAATCTGGTCTCTTTTGTTCCTTAATTTGAGCAGGGGCATTTATAAGAGCTTCAGTAACTGGATCGTGACGCAAGTGCAACTTTTGGTTCATGTCCAGAGATTCCTCAGATCCTGGGGAAATAGTAGAATACACAGAATAAAATAAAAGTATCTACCCGGTAGATAGAAGAAAGAGTAACAGCCAATATGAATCTGTGAAGACTAGATCATATTAAACCAAACTAATTTCCATCTATGACAGATTAATAGACTTTGTGAAAATAAGTGTTAGATATCACATATCTTTATTGCAGCAAGCTTTTGCCACTTTTCTGGGACTCTCATAAGAAATCTTGAAAAATTAAACTATTATGATATGAACACCTAACTGGCAAGAGTGTTTTCCAGAGAGCAGCACTCTTAAATTGGAATTTATCATATAGGGTTCTGTAAGTCTGGTATTCTAATAACTAAAATAATAAGCAAAGTTTAAGTCTGACAAAGTCCAAAAATACTGGAGGACAGAAGTATATATCTAAATAAATTTGGCAAATATGAGAAATGGTGTGGAAAATTAGGATGTAATCTAGTAACGAAAACCACAAAGTTTTACACAATTCGATGTAAGTGGCTGCACAACCACAGGGTGTAGAAAACCTGTCTGGGAGCAGCACAGCAGAAATATCTAAAAGGGTGGTGAACAGAATTACAGTCACAGCATCTATTTATCAAAAATATCAGACTAATGATGAAAACTCATTTAAGTTAATGAGATAAGAACTGCGCTATTACCTGCAAAAAACCCCCTGAAGTCACAATTTTCTCTTCCAAGTAGTAGTAATATCTCATCTGGAATATTAACTCCAGCTTTAAGATCTTAGTTTGACTCAGCTCATGATAGCCCATGAAATAGTAACAAGTGTGGAAATAGGTCCTGGAAACACAAATCAGTGTAAAGTTGAAGAAAATGGGTTTATTAGGTTTAGAAACATGATGATGGTCTTTGACTATGTAAAAGGTATTCTGAAGGAGAAGGAACAATGATATTAAATATCAAGGAAGAGAGGGATTGTTTTTCAGGGGAAAAAGAAAAAAGGAAGACAAAGAGAAAGAAAGGTTAAATAGAGCACTGGAACTGCTATCACTTGAAGTATTTTAGAACATGGATAGCTTCATACATGCCAGTTTCAGGGTGACATAGATATAATTGATCCTGTTTTCAGAATCTATATATTTGTTTACAAGACAATTACAAGCACACCCTGAAGACTGTCTAAGGAAATACAACTTAGAATACTTCCTGTAAGAATTCTCATGGGTTCATGGATAATCTTTTATCTGTTTAACTGTGTGAATTTCTCACATACTAAAATTCAGGATTGCAAATCAAATGAAACCAGTATCTCTCCATTGAACTACCAGATTTTACATTTCCCTGTCAGATTATGCACATAGCTGATTCTTAGGATTATGCTCTCTTCCCAAAGTGTGTTATAGTTTTTGTTTCAGTTTAAAATCATATCAGTTGGAAGGAAACCACAGGGATCATCAAGTCCCGCTCCTGGCCCTGCACAGAACACCCCAGGAATCACACCATGTGCCTGAGAGGACCAGAAAAACACTTCTTGAACTCTGTCAAGCTTGGTGCTGTGACCACTTCCCTGAAGATCACTGTTTCAGTGCCTGACCACCTTCTGGGGAAAAACTTTCTCCTGATATCCAACATAGTGGGGGGGGGGGGGGCGGCTCAGTTAAGTTCATTTCTTCAAGTCCTTTCACTGCTCATGAGAGTGAAGAGGTCTGTACTTGCCTCATCTCTTCCTCTCATGAGGTTGTTGAAACGTATGATGAGGTCTCCCCTCAGTCTCCTCTTCTCCCAGCTGAACAATCCAAGTGTTCTCAGCAGTTCCTTGTCTGTTTCTCTCTAGGACCACCATCTTCACTGTCCTCCTTTGGTTGCTTCTTGATAGTTCAATGGGTTTTTTTTTATATTGTGATACCCAAAACTGCCCCAACACTCAAGGTGAGGCTTCCCCAGTGCAGAGCAGAGCAGGACAATCCCCTCCCTTGCCTAGTGATGCTATGCCTGATGTTCTCCAGGACAAGGTTGTCCCTCTCAGCTGCCAAGGCACTGCTGAATCACATTCAACTCGCCATCAACCTGGATCTTCAGGTCCCTTTCCACAGTGCTGCTCTCCACCCTCTCATTCTCCAGTCCGTACACATGACCAAGATTGTCCGGTCCCAGGTGCAGAATCCAGCACTTTCCCCTGTTAAACTTCATATACTTGGCAATTGCCAAGCCTCTGATTTGTCAAGGTCTCTCTTCAGGGTCTCTATATCCTCTAGGTTTAGTGTAATCAGCAAATTTACTTTGTGTCCCTTCCAGTCTTGCCTCCAAGTAATTTATAAAGATGTTGAAGAGCAATGGAACCCCTCTAATGACCAGCCCCCAGTTTCATGTCACCCTGTTCACTATAAATGTCTCTGCATTTACAAATTAATTTCAAGTGTTTGAGCTTGCATTATCCAATTCAGTTCACAATACTTCAGCATTATGTGCATTATTGCAATAATATAGTATTGGTTAATTACTATTTCTTCTGTCTTTTATACAAGGAAGCTGAAGAATGGACAAGGCTCCATGAAAGTCAGTGTCAAATTCAGAAATAAAAACTCACTTGATTCTTCTGGGTTCCTTTTCCTTGATTGGTCTGTCTCTTGTTCTCAGAGAGCTCATACGGTCAGTACATATTAATTCTACACCATTAGGTGCATTGTGGTACAGCCTGCAGGCAACACGTCATGTAACTAAAGAAAAATCATTAAAAACACATGTAAGAGAGCACTTGGCTTGTGACAAAAGCATCATACCGTAGAAAAATTCCTTCAGTATTGTACATATTTTGTTTTCAATTTTAAAGCAACACTGCTCCTGTTAATGCAGTCATGCTTTAAAAATTGTACCAATTAGTGTAATACCTATACCGTAGAAAATTTTAGAACCATATATTTTATTACAAAAAAAAAAAATGGAAAATTCTTCAAGTAGTTTCAATAGCCAACCGTAATGGGTCTAAATATCAAAATTATTAATAAGTTCATTTTAATTTCTTAAAATAGCCAACATTCAGAAAGAAAAAAGTAAAATAAGAAATGAATGTAGATGCAGATCCTGGATGATAATTCTGCATTCTAAAAATTAGCCAAAATTGTGTCACGAAGACTGTGTCATAGCAGATAGAAATGACCTCAGTGCAATCACGTGCAGCAGCTTCCCTTTATTTTGTAAAAATTAAAGGTATTATTAGTAAATATTTAGTACTACATGCACCAGAGGTCTGTTATTCCCCATGGCTCCTTAACACTACAATAACAGTCAGATTCTATGAGTGTAATTTTATTTTTACATCTGAAAATAATCTATTTTTCTTAAAAAAGAAATATAAATAAGAATAATTTTCTGCTAGAAAGTCTTTCAACTATAGTTAACTAGAAAATATTTTTTTTTCTAATTTAGTCCTGTTTTCCCTTTCCTTTCAATGTTACCAGCACAACATCCCTCTTTGTCCATCAAGGAAAATATTTTAAATGTTCTTCAATGCTCAGTTTTGTCAGACTATATTCTACTGCTCCATTATTCCTGAACGCTTTACAACAAACAGAGAAAAAAAGTACCTGGGCTTTCCATCAGGACCTAGGAAAGCAGGCAGGAGTTCTGCCTCAGGCATTCCTGGGAGAAAATTAGGAGGGGTAGCTACAGTTATCTCTGGTGAACTTTTTCAAGACAGCACAGATGCATAATTTATATTTTATATTCTTTTTAACAAAACCTTTAGTAGAAAATGTGTTATTTATTTATTTATTTATTTATTTATTCTTGACATCCCTATGTTATTTGGTCAGGGTCGTCTGAATTGGTCATAAATTTTTTGTAATTTAAAAACTCATAAATCAATTTTGAAAAAATTGAAAAGTAATTTTTAGTGGTTATATTGTGTATTCTTTTACTAGAAAATTGCGACAAACAGTTTTTCAAAATATTTGTATGAAATTATATTTTATATTTGTGTGTTGGCTGTCTTCCATCTTTAGCTTTTTCCTGTTACAAGGAGATTGTAAATAAGCCCAATTTACTGACCAGCAGAGGGTTTAAAGAAGAAATATGATGCACTTCTGAAGTAAAAATATCAAAAAGACCAATGAGAGAAAAATTCAGCATATATTACTCCTAAGCCTAAATTATTAGTAGCGTATTTCTCTGCAAAATAAGTGATTGCTTTAGGAAATCTTGAGACCACAATTACAGTTACTTCAATTTATGCTGCAGTATTGGTAAAGCTGCCTTATCCTAGAGCATGGGAGGTCAGCCTAAAGCATCAGCACTGTTTCGTGGTCTTATTACAAGAAATGGTGAATAGCTCAGGGAGTTGTTGATTGCCTTTTACTCCCACAGATTTCAGTTCTTCAGTTCCTGATGGTTTTAATCTCTCCAGTCCTAATGTCTACAATTAAACTGCAAAATATTTCCCCCCTGGGTCCCATTGTTTTCCTCCATTTGGCGTTCATTGATTTCCTACCCTGCTACTATCTCCCTGATTTCCAACTGAAATAAAACACTGGGAGAATCATGTTATTTTTATTTCCATGTTGGAGTTTTATGCTGCCATCATTGGCAATGTCAGTGCAGCTCTGGGAATAGTTAATAGCTTTTGCCAAAGCCAACAGGAAACACTAAGAAAACTGAACAAAAATTAAAAGACAGATATTACAAACTGAATGACATTTCTTATAGTCCTTAAGCTTATTAAAAACAAGTTTACACTAGGAAAAACTATGATTATTTATTTTTAAAAAAATAATTAAGAAGAACATCAGATGAATAGTGGGCAACAGGCATGACTTGTGGGAACCCTGATGACAAGCAGTATTGATAGTGGAATAATTAACATCAGTGAGCAAACATCAGATTAAAAGAAGCAAGTATTTCAAAACAGAAACATTTCTGTTTCTGATATTTAGAAAGTAAGGAAGTCCATGAGATCGTTCAATAAGTAAGTTCATAGACATTAACAAGGACAACAAGTTCAGGCCTGTTCACAAACTAGTTTCTTTTACAATTCTCATTTAGCACATGTCATGTACAGAATGCTGCAACATCATACTGCTTCACATTTGGACTGATAAAAGGAAAAGAAATAACAGGAAAATCAATATTTGTTTTCATATAACAGAAGATCTTGGAAGGAGCTTTGAAATTAGAGGGACTGTGAACCAGAAGCCTTTGATATACAGGAACCATCAGTGGCAGCACTATCTTTGCACAGGCAGAGAGCATGGTTTAATGACTCCTTGCCAGTGAGTTATTTTGATAGAATTCATGCATGAGTCTTCAGCTGGATGATGCTGACTGTTACTAACTCCTGAACACTTCCTGCCTATGCTCAGATTGTATATTCAAAGCAATCACCTTTACTGAGAAACCAGCAGTGATCCATGAACAAGAGTATTTCAGACCCCAAATAAGTCATTTAGGCAGTATCTAGTGAATCATGATGCCAAAATTTATAGTTTTATCAATACATGAAAGATCTATGCATTTACACATTTTGCAAGAAGGCAGTTGGAAAGATTAGCTAGGCAGTAGTTCAGTAAGGTTATGGAGCTGTGCTTTGTCCAAAACTCCATCACAAGTAGTTTTCAGGCTTCACTGATATTTTTTGAGCCCAAGCACATTTTCACTGCCGTGTGCCATTCTGGGAGGGATTGTACATGTTTCTCAACATCGTATTCTTGCTTATTTTTCTTCTGTCAATACCTCTTCTTTGTTCTGTCACAAGATATTTTTTTCCTCTATAATGGTGAGCAGGGAAAGTGTGTGCATGATGTCTATACAGAAATTTTATCATCTCTCCTATATTGTTTTTCTCTCTCTTTAAGCCTTGAGGAGTTTCTTTCGTTTTCATTTTGGCTGTTCTAAGCAGTCTAACATTAGCTTTTCTCACATCCTCTTTAAATTTTCGTTCAAACATTTAACTGAAAAGGTGCTCATTATTTTTTTATTTCAAGGTCTAGCCGAGTGTCAGAAATAAAGGGGAAATATCTACCAGCTCTGCAGCAGCAGATGCCAATTTATTCCCACAAATACGATTCTCAATCTCTATTTTCTGTTTTCAAGGCATTCAGACACCTGTGCCACATAAATCCGTCTTACCTCCATCAAGTTTTTCTTACTGGGGCAATGTTGCTGACTGTATGAATAAAATAAGCAAGGGAAAGTTGGTCCACTATGCATAAAGTAACTTGACCACGGTCTTGGATTTTAATATGTCAAAATTAGCAGAAGGGTCTGGTAGATAATAAAGTAGATAAAAAAGTACAAGTATAAATTCTTGTACTTTGAAGTTGTTTTGGAATAATGGAAATGTAAAGATTATTTTTTTTTCTCTACACTCTTCCCAAAAACCCTTTTCAGCTTGTTTTAATCATGTAAATAATATAGATGGACTTGTTCTGAGAATTTGACTGCAAGGAAATGGCAAATTAACAATAATCTCCCGAGGTGAATGATGAGCCTCAAAAACGGGTACTCCGAAGCACATTTTTCATGAGCATTACTTCTCTTCCCTTTTCTGTAAACTGCATGACCTTTGCCTTGTATAAAGGTTGTGTGGTCTCATGACCTCAATGACAGATATTTTTATGCTCTGTCTTTCAAGGAGAGTTCCTTAAAAATTAAGTATTAAAACAGACATCAGCCAACAAGAGAAACTGGAACAGAAAGAAAAACTAATGAGGAACCAGAGGGACTGAAGCCAAGTACCTCTTGGAAAAAATGGAATAATAGCAGTGTAAAAGTCTTAACAACTTGTACTGTGAAAGATCAATAAACGCACTTTGACATAATTGAGATATGAAAGACAATTACTGTCATCAGTTTTGGAAATTCAACTCAGATTCAGTTCAGCGCTTTCACAATTTAGGGATTGAAGTCCTCAAAACATATTCTGCTATACACATTCTTAACCATTTTAATATTTGTCATTGATTGAGAAATACTTAAATTTTACTTCTGTATACTATCTCTTAATTGCTTTGCTTTTTTTACCTGGCAGTCTTCCTGCTTCATTTAACTATTTCAGCATCCAGAAATGTGAAAATGAAATAAATCCCCAAACAAAATATTTTATTATAATAACTGATGGCGGTAACTGAAATAATGATGGTGATATTGATAATAATAATAATAATAATAATAGAATGAGGATTATTACCTGATTTAATTTATCTTGTTTTATACTTCTTTCTATTCAATTTGCCTGCTGAAGGAATATTGTCTGGCTGATTTCCCTATTGAACAGGTAAGTGGGGTAGATGTATGTCAGAAATGCCTTTCCTCTGGGCTCTACAACAAAAGTCTGAGATTCACTCCAGCCCTGCCTGTATCCCGTGGCTGGTGACGGCTGATGGTGCTGACAGCCATTTCTTTCTGTTTCTGAAAGCAACCTTCCCAAGAGAAGCTTCAGCTGAAGCTGTCACTCACATAATTGAAGCCCATCATGGTCTCATAAAAGGGCCACTTTTCTTTTGAGTCCAAGAAACTTAAATAATCTTTATTTACTCCCTGCAGTTTTCAATTTCCTGTTAAATATCACACTGTCCTTTTTGTACTATCCGTAAGAACTCAGGTAGTCGCAAACGTATTTTATTTAGGTTTCTCAGTCACTTTCTATTAATGATTGACAAACCACTATTAGTGGTTAATACACTACAATTAGTGTATATGGTTGATAACTGTCCTTCTTTTTGTATTTTTATTTCCTGGGGGATTTTTTTAAAGTTTTCTTTGTATTGTTTTTTTTTCCCCCTAATCTACTTTCTAAATCTCCTTTAATACTGAAATTTTTGTCACTAAGCTTCATTGGGAGTACTCATTGTTCCAAGAAACATTTTAGACAAATTAGCTTAATTCACTAAAACTATAACAACCTTCCTATAATTGTCTACCAGCCTTTTTTTTTTTCTTCCTAAAGTCTGTTCAGATAAAACAGTCTTTTTAGACTTTACAATATTCTGTACAGATAAAAAGCACCTGGAGCAAACAGTCATTAAAACATCCAGATTGTTTTGAAGCTATAAACCTATAGTACATACAAAACATATATCTGACCTTCTTTCTTTAATTATGAATTTTGTATTATTGCAAGTACCTTGTCTTTATATACATAATATGGATAACAAAAAGCTGAGTAATTTGGAACATGAAGTTCACTAGAATGGACTTATCTTACTTTCCCTTACATTACACTTTTGTTCAGGTAACACTTTTGGTCCCACAGGGAGTCCCACATGTATTATCACTATTATAAAATGAAGCTTAAAATCACTTGTGCAATTACACACACATCAAAATGTTAATTAAATTTTTCTTCATACAATGAGCCTACAAAATCAGCCTGCCTGTGAAAACACACATACATATACCATATGTACACCATATACATACTTGAAAAAATATTTCTCTCTTCCAGAATTCATCTTCTAGAAATACTGGTGTAATTTTGAAAGCTTTAATTCTAATGATATTTTGCTTACTTGGTGTCTCACTTCACCTCTGACTGCTCATTATGCTGTAACATATAACGTACAGACTGCTATTTTTCTGCATTCATATTCCACTTTCCATTAATGTGATTCAAAAGAAGACTTTAATAGGGATCAGTGAGAAGCCTTTTCACCTGGTGTTTAAAAATGAGATACCTTTACTAGGTCTTAACCTAGAACTGATTAACAAAACAATACTCTTTCTTTTCTTTTGTATGCTACAGATGTCACAAAAAATGAAGCAGTCCTTTAAATCATTTTTGCAAATTAAAAAAGTATTCTTTTTTTTCTGAAATTATTTTTTGGAATTAAAAACTACCCTGTCTTCAGTAGTTTTCCAAATGTTGAATTTCCTGCCAAGTCTTCATGCCTGAAGTATTGCTTCTGTGTTCTTAAAAAGGGGAACATCTTAGTTGTCACAAGGCATTTGTCATTCTTTAGCTCATTTGCTGAAGTTGAAGTTGTGTTAGTGTTTTTCCTGATTTTTTTTTAAAATTTTTATTTTCTTCAGGGCTGAGAATGACAGGAATGCAACAAAGGGGAAAAAAAAGTTATCTCTGCAGCCAAGATACTCAGATGAATGCCCAAGGATGGGTCAGCTGTGAGCAGTGGAGGGGAAAAAAAAAAAAGCCAAAACAAAAATAAAACAATAACCAACTAGTAAAAAAAAAAACAAAAAACAAAAAAACCCAAAAAACCCAAAAACCCACAAAATAACACCCCCAAAAAACCAACTAAAAAAATTAACAAAAAAAAACCCCAAAACCAAAACCAACCAAACAAAAAACCCACCAAAAAACCCTAAAAAGAGCTCCCAAAAGATAACAGAGAAAAGAAAACAAACTCCCAGCCCCTCCCCCCAGTTTTCATAATGTGAGCATGAAACCTGTGCTGCGTGCAAAGTGCACACAGCAGCTGACATGTACAGCACTATCAAAAAAGTACTCTATCACTATAATTTGTTTTGCTTAAATTACTAGGTCTTTTGAAAACAGTCCAGCTGTATACAGGATAATATTTTGAACCGAAAACTCTGAAAGTTACAGACAAAGGAGTATTTTAGAACTTTTGGGACATGAGCTGCTGTGTTTATGAAAAGCCTACCCTCTAGAGCACTGTTAACTGGCCTTTTAAATAATCATCAAGCATCATAAGCCACTCTAATTGGATTCTAGGAAACAATTCACAATAGAAAAATATTGCCACATCTTTCCCTAATGAATGATTTATAAAACAGACCGCAGCTTCTCTATATTTGT
This sequence comes from Petroica traversi, assembly GCA_025920805.1. Taxonomy (NCBI): domain Eukaryota; kingdom Metazoa; phylum Chordata; class Aves; order Passeriformes; family Petroicidae; genus Petroica; species Petroica traversi. The sequence continues at coordinate 13,207,375 of JAHLSL010000056.1, forward strand.
TTGTTATTCAGCAATCTACTTTGTCAATATTTCTTGGCCGTGTTTTTTCCATGGCTAAAATCTGGGCAAATATGTATTCTTTTAAATTCCAGATGTTTCAAGTGATCATACATGACAAGTTGATGTATTCTGAATGAATGAATCTGACTCGTGTAATCAGGTTTTCAATATAAATACACTTGAATTCAAATTAAAAATTATTTTCCCTTAGAATTTTTTACCCTTTCTGTCAGAATTGTTATTCACAATGGTGGTCTTGATTGGACTACCAGTTATTTCCTGGCTTGTTAATGTCCCAATTAAAGAGACTTTCCTACTCTTCAGGGTCCACCACTTCTAACTAGCACAGAGAAAAATTAACAGGGTTCTTGCCTTCTCAAGGACCTAAAAATGCCTCCTCTCTTTCATTTAGTCCAAATCTACCTTCTTCAGACTTACACAGTCCTATACTGTAACCCCATTTAGCTGAGCAGAGAGATCTCCATTTACTTATCCCTTTCAGTGTTTGAGGCAGTTAGTATCTCTTATGTGTCTGAAATTATTGTGTTCTTAGATACATGTATGTGTCACTTCCAATGTGAAAAACCCCACAGATTTAACAGGATTTAAAATACTACAGCTATAGGGGACCAAATGAAGATGGTTGAGCAGGTCAGCTTTCAGCAAATTTTACTGCTGTATTTGGTGTATTTCGCACATTCATTTTAAGACAGCAAATGTATGTTTCAAAAGACTACAAATATATCGTAAGAGGACATTGGAGATAAAAGTAGAGCAGGAGATGGAATTGTCCAGTGAAGAACTGAAAATATCAAGGCAGAGATAGAACTGAAAATAATAGGACAGAGATAGAAAGGGTAGAGTGGTAAAGAAGAGCACAGAGGCATTCAAGACTCAGCTATATGGCAGTAAAATATTGCCAGAAAATTTCAGCAAGAGCGGGAATTGAGAAAGAGCCTAGGCAGCAAGATTGCTTTTCCTACAGAACACTTAATTGTGTATGGGTATGTAATCCCAAGGAGCACTGCTAATCACATTGATGGGATGTGTGTGGGGCCAGCAGTGCCTGCTTCATTACGTTCATATGGCACCTGTCAGTAGAACTGCATGTGTGCAAGCACTGACAAAATAAGAATACAATTTGACCATATGGCTCGCACTCCATCACAACACTGTCTTCAATCAGCCTGGGTGGCAGACAACTTGTCATTGCATCCTCTTGTCCATCCACCTGACAACACTAATCCCCTGCCATTCAAATCTGTCTTGTCCCCAGCCCAACTTCCCAGCTGCTGCTGACACAGTACACGTGTTGCTTATGCTGCTGCTCCTCTGGACATGACTTGTTTCTTCTTAGGCTTTGTGCTTCTTCCCCAGCAGCTCTGACTGTCTCTTGCTGTTCCCCCATGCTTTATTCCCATCAGTAAGACCCCATTCACGATATTTGCATCTCTTTGGGGAGCACAGTATCCACGTGAAAATGATCCAGTGTTCTTTAGGCTGTCTCCCAAATTGTTTATTTACAGATGTTTGAGAGATAATGCATCTTCCCCAGTTCAGTCATTTCCTAACCTCAAAAATTCCATCACTCAGTCACAGACATGGGAAGATGAGGGCTTCTCAGGTTTTTACTGCATTGTTCAGGTCTGCTTGGCACAGAATCAGTTTTACTGGATTTTTTGAAACTGCCCAACATCTTGCAACCCATCTTTAATTAAAGGAAGAGCTTTGATTAAGGACAAGTAAGTCTGGCATCTGGTCCTTTAAAAAAAAAATTCTGAGTCTTCAAAAATTTTTTTTTTAGTTCTCTGGGTATATCGTTCAAAACCACCATCACACGGATTATGTACAAACATCAAAGCAAGAGCCAATTTAAAATATCAACAAAAGTGGCATTTCTCACACTGTGACCAGTCAAACCACAAGCACCTCCTAGCAAACATCAAAGATAACTTTAAAAATTGCTCAGATGATAAGGCCAGTATTTTTGCTGCATTCCCTAGGACAAACAAACCTACTTCCATCAGGATTAATCAGTATTAAAAGGACTGCTTGGTTTAATCTATCTTGTGTGCTTCTGGCAAAGATAACCATGCCCATAATCAGCCTAAAGGTCAGATCATGGAAAAGGCAGAATTTATTTACCTCTGGGGCACTGACAACATCACTTGCTGTGTTTTTTCTACCTCCAGTGGTGGCTTTGTCTTGTCAGCCACTAAATGGAAGCTTTTAGAAGCAGTAGAAAACTATGCTTCATTTACAAAAAATGAGGAAATGCATGTATAATAACAGATGGGGGTATGTGGTAACTTCAAATGCATTTAATAGCTACATTTCAATAGTATATTTACTTCAGATATTTGCAGTAAATGTTATAACTCATATCGCTACAAAACTAGGTCATACCATATAGCAACAGAATATAGTTTTCAAAATATGTTGATTCATGATCTGCTCAAAATTCTAATTTTCTTTTAAAACAGTGTTTCTGAAATTAGGAGTCAAAAAATATCTATGGAATACTTTCATTAAGGAACAGACTCATATCCTTACATTTGAATCTGATAACTAGAAGGTAGAATTCTTATAAGGTAGAATTCATCTATAGGGATATATAGATGATATAGATACAGATATAGATATATATTTATATTAATTTATCTATGTCTTTTTGTCTATAAATAGGACATGTAGGATAGCTATGATAAAATAGATCTAGTAATATTTAAGCAGGTCTAGGACAGAAATAGACCTAGATATAATAACTAGATTGATAAATAATTGGAAATTTATTTATCAATCTCTATAGTCAATTTTTTAAAAAAATTACAGAAGTCGGAGTCATTTCACAGTCTAAGATTTGGATGTAGTTTAATATTTAAGAGAAGGCAGAGTGTACTGACCATAACACATTGGTACCATCAGTTTTGTGACCTTGATTTTTCTAAGGTAATTGAGTTATATTTAGAGAACAATTTCTTTTTCTGAAGTGAAAAGTTCATTAATCAGATAGGTCAAATCTGTCTCTCACTTAGATACAACAATTTCTGTAAGTATTTCTGAGCAAAATTTCACATAAACAAACAGCATTTGATTTCAGAAATGTTTATTACCCATTACTTCCAGCAAGAAGTGTCTCTACAAAAGAAATCACACTTTTTATAAACAAAGATATATGTTTTCTTTTGATCCAACATCTCCAGAAGCAGTTAACATGCCATCAACATGAAAAATGGTAATGTGATTCACTCTGGACTCACAAATATAAATAATTTAAACTAAATTTTAAGTGGAATCAAGGTCAAAGAAATTAATTTAAATGTTCTATAACTGAGCAAGAATATTCCTTTTTTTTCTGGAATAAAATAGGTAAAGTAGTAGAGGAGGTGGCTAAAACACTTTTAATTTTTTTTTCAAAGTCTGGAGTTGCTGAAGTATTTGAATTTATGAAGTTATTTTGGCAGATTCACAACCACTAGAAACTTGTGTTACATTTCAGTGGGGGTATGAAATCATATAATAAATTGCTATATCATCTTTCAAAATAGCCAAAAATATTTAAAGGACTGACTAACTGGCTAGACCAGCTTATTAATATAGTAAAACTAAATGTCGTGAATTTGAGATTAAATGGTTTCTCTAGTGTAACAGATAACTATGCTAATAAGAAAATAAGTATAATTTTACAGAGGGAATCATATTGACCATGTTGCTGAGCTGCACTTCCCAAAGTGATAAACAATTAGGAGGAAAATTAATCATGAAATTTTCGAATGTTAAGGGAATGGAGTGGACCTTAAAGATCATCTAGTTCCAACCCCTCCCCGCTATGGGCAGGGACATATGTCACTAGACCAGGTTGCTCAAGGCTTTTTCAAAGTGGCTGCGAACACTTCCAGGGTTGGAACACACATAACCTCCCTGGCCAGCTTGTTCCAGTTTCTCACCACACCCAAAGTAAAGAATTTCTTTCTAATGTCTAACCTAAATTTCCCCTCTTTCAATTTGTACCCAATATTCTGTGACCTATCACTAAAATTCCTGATGAAGAATCCCTTTCTGTCATCTCTGTAGGCCCCCTTCAGATATTGGAAAGTTGCTGTGAAGTCTCCACCCAACTTTTCTCTTGTCCAGGTGGAACAGCCACAATTTTCTCAGCCTATGTTTTACCCTCCTCTGGACTTGTTCCAACTCTGCCATGTCCTTCTTATGTTGGAGGCACCAAAATTGTACCCCACAGTCCAGGTGGGGTCTCACTAGAGCACAAGAAAGGGTGACAGTCCACCCTTTGAACTGCTGGCCTTGCAAGAAAGGATTCCATTGGCTTTCTGTGCTGTGAGCTCATTCTGCTGGCTTACGGGGGGTTTTTAAATAACCATCACCCACAAGTCTTGATCTGCAAGGCTGCTCTCAAATATGTAAGTGTGCCTGGGATTGCCACAGCCCAGGTTTAGGATCTTGTACTTCACTTAGTTGAGATTCACAAGGTTTGCACAGGTCTGCCTCTCAAGCCTGTTCAGATCCCTCTGGATGGCCTCCATTCCCTCCAGCATGATGGCTGCACCATACAGCCTGGTGTCACCAGCAAATATGATGAGACTGCACTCAGTTCCACTGTCCATATTTCCAACAAACGTGCTGAACAGCATTGGCTCCAGCGCCAACCCCTGAGGGACACCACTCGTCACTGCTCTAATGGACATGAGCCATTACCACAATGGGATGTGCACAATGAAGTGCAGCTACCTGAAACTGCCTGCAGAGAAAATGCAGCTGTAAACAAACCACAGAAATTACATTGTTTGTACAAAGGAGAGGGGTGATTACTGTACACCGGGAAAGTGCACAGCAAAACAGAAGGGATCAAATTCATTTTTCAGCTTCAATTACCAGGGGTAGTCAGGGTCACAAAAGGTTGGGGATACCTTTGTGATGTTACACATGTCAGTGTTCTCTGTATACTCTTACATGCTGAATCCACTGCAGTGTCTGGCAGTCATTTGTCCAAGCCAGGGGAAAGGCAGCTTGCTAAAGTTGTCTGTCTGTCTGTTATTAAGAAGCCATAATTTCTAGTACTTGGAAGGCCTTCAAATTATCTGTACTAGGATAAGGGAAGCAGTAGGATCCAAATGAGACAGAAGAGCAATAAAGTAAAAAGCTTATCCAAAGACCTAGTTGCCTTTTCCTTTTTTTCCTTTTTTTCCTTTTTTTCCTTTTTTTCCTTTTTTTCCTTTTTTTCCTTTTATTCCTTTTATTCCTTTTATTCCTTTTTTTCCTTTTTTCCTTTTTTCCTTTTTTTCCTTTTTTTTCCGTTTTTTCCTTTTTTTCCTTTTTCCCCTTTTTTCCTTTTTTTCCTTTTTTCCTCCTTTTCCCCTTTTCCCCTTTTCCTTTTCCTTTTCCTTTTCCTTTTCCTTTTCCTTTTCCTTTTCCTTTTCCTTTTCCTTTTCCTTTTCCTTTTCCTTTTCCTTTTCCTTTTCCTTTTCCTTTTCCTTTTCCTTTCCCTTTTCCTTTCCCTTTTCCTTTTCCTTTCCCTTTTCTTCTTTCCTTCTGAAATTTAACAACCTTTGACAAAGCGTGAAAATGTAGTAGGGATATGAAAGGGAGGGAATGGCCATAGTGCTGAGGTTGCTGATTCTGCTGTCAGGGGCTTTAGAATCAGAGACTGAGGGTGGGTGACTGAGGAGAGGAACTTAAGGTTTGAGCTTTGCAGGGGTAGACACTGAGACAGTGCCCAGCTGCAGCAGCACATGACCTATGGTGGTACATCAGCAGTCTAAGATGTAGCTTAGAGCTTCTAAGAAGGAAGGTCTAGGCTTTATTCAAGACTGCTTAAGTCCCAGAAGGCTGGTTCTGCAAATTGTAATTTCACTTCTGTTTAATATTCATTAATGCTTAAAGCAATGACAAGAACTATGTACATATTATAAATATATAGATTAAGATAGAGAACCTTTTATGTCTATTAATTTCTTTCCCCAAGGACATAAAACCCAATTTTTAATGCCTAATGTTCCTGAATACTTGGAAATCACATTAACACTTTCAGAAGGGCTTCAATGTTAAATAAGTTTAAAGAAGTTTTAGTTTCTCTGTATTGCCATGAGTCCTTGTTGAGGAAAAAAAAAAAAAAAAGAAAAAATATAAAAGTAAGTCCATTTCATTTGGTTTTCCTGACTAGCATTTATTTTCTTTTGTAAGAATATATTTATTCTTTGTTTGCCATGCTGTATCTGCTGCACTGATTAGAGGTGCACAGTAATACAATATTGTAAATTTTTATTTAAGTAAATACATGCATAGATAATAACAATTTCACTATCTATATATAAATAATATGTAATCTACAATATTTCCAGAATATAGCACACAACAAAGATAAGTATGAAAACACTAAGCTATTTCACACTAATTGCTTCACCCTTGTGGCTAAACATTGATTCCTCGTTTGACTTCTAGTTACTATTCCTACTAATCAAAAGGTTCTAGCACCCATTCCTGACCTTTGCTAAGTGCATAACCTGGTAGTACATGAAGTAGCATTATGCCTTTCTAAGTAATCTGTTCTGTTTTCTGAGCACACTGTTCCTCTTCTATTTCCTTCTGTGGAGTATCCTTTCACTAGAAAAAAAAATGTTTTAAGCAAAAAAATAAACCAAAAAACCCAAACCAGAACTGGATGCGTTGGATCTGCCAGGGATGGAGTTAATTGTTTTCATATTTGCCCACATGGTGCTGTGTTCTGGATTTGTGACTAAACCAGTGTTGATAAAGCACCAATATTTTGGCTCCTGCTGAGCAGTGCTTACTTAGCATCAAGGTTTTCTCTTTTTCCCACCCTACCTTACAGTGAGAAAGCTGGGAGAACACAAGGTTTCAGGAAGGCACACAACCAGGACAGCTTATATGAATGGCCTAAGGGACATCCTGACATCCCATACCATATGATGTTGGGCTCAGCAATAAAAAACTCAAGGAAAGGATCAGGAAGGAGAGAAATTTGTGATTATGATGCTTGTCTTCCCAAGTAAGCTTTATACGTGCTCCCGTGGAAGCATCAATTCTTCAGGAATTTGTCAGCAACCATGTGTATCTTGACTTTTAATTACACATTTCAAAGACTGCATCTGTACCTTGGCTCAAACTTGTCTAAAGTCTATGGGTTTGGGGATAAAATTGCCTGGTGATGAGAAATAGTGAATAAATTACTTGTTTTGTTTTGCTTACATGTGCACCTTCATTTAACTTATTAAATTTTCTTTATTGACATCTAAAAGCTTTCAGGTTTTGCTCTACCTGTTCTCTCCACCATCCTGCAGAAGGGTGAGTGAGCAAGCAGCTGTGGTGGTCAGCCCACCACACATGATAGCATTAATAAGGCTGGATATTTATGGTTTGGCACCTTAGAGTTCAGTTATACTTGTCAGAGCCAGGCCAAAAGCAGTGCTTTAATTTACACTGGAAATCGCCGCATGTGGTTATGCCACCATGTCAACTATACTGCTGCAGGTTGTGCTATTGAAACTTTATTTAAGAAATCTGTTTCACCTCCATGTTTTGGAAATGTGGATAACAACCTGGCAAGCCCTTAAAGTTGACTAATTTAGGGATTACCACTTATAATTTTACAGGTCTTTCTTATCAAACCTAAACCCTTTTTAAAATACTCTTAGTAAAACTAGTGAAACTGTAAGCTTACTGAATGAGATGGTCCACAAATTCTTCTTGGAAATCAGAAGCAAGCTTCTCTTAGAAAAAGATGCATAGGAGAACCACCAGATTAGGAGTTTCCAAGCAGGGTTTTCCCTCATACTATTGGTGTATTATACAGTTTTCTCTCTCAGCTGAAGAAATACAGAACTCTTCAGCCCATCCTAAGGGAGCTCATTGTATGTAGCAGATCATGAAATATTAATTTGTGAAGATGGGACAGCCACACAATTACAGGAAATAAGTGGGATAAGAAAATGTCAATTTATGTGTGTATTTTTTTTTTTATCATCACTTTCCACAAAAAAAGTGCAGAAATAAGAGTGCTCTTCTATTACAAGGTCCATTTCAATGATCAGAACAGCTTTTCAGTTATTTTATAAAAGGTGCAATAATTACCTTAGCTTGGTATGGATGTCAGTCACTTAGTCAGTGATTAAAAGATTTATTCAATATTTTGAGCAACCATTGGCAATATTTTGAGTCCTCATGTGCTGCATCCAGAGTAGTCACTGACACAAAGCTCTGCATATCTGTTTAATAATTTCACAGAGATTATACTAAGATGCTTTTTCAGATGAAGAGCCTCTTGACTACAGATGGTTAAAGCAAACAGTTCAAACATGTCCAAGCAAGAAAAAAGAAACAATGAAGGCTGCTTATCACACAGTGCTCAATTTGTGCTGAGGTTATGTATCCTCTTTTCAAGTGTTTCAATAATGTAATTGAGAGTGAACACAACATCTCTGTCCACAGACCTCCCAAGAGAAGTAAGTAACACCTTCTATTTCTGGCTGACAAGATTATCTCACCTTTTCTGAGCATCAGCATGGTTTTAACAGCTTTTTTTTGCAAGGTCTAGGGCAGTAATGTAAACTACTCTTTATCCTTATCTCCAGGAACTGAAAGACATTTTAACTGGCTGCATAACCTCTGATACAGTCAGAGAATTTGAAAAGTAGAGCAGTCTTGGAAATAGCATGCTGATATCTGTATTCCTCAGTCCAAAGAAGTTCTCCCCAGTTTCTGACCCACCAACAAGTAACATAAACTATATTACAGTGGTTTACTGGTTGATTTGTTTATTTTCTTGTCAGGTAAAATATTAACTAATAGCACTCAAGCACAAACTTGGTAGAGATAGAAAACCAGGCTAGAAACCTAACCTCACACCTGAGTATCCTTATGGGGATAATCTTCAGGGACATCATTGCTCCCAAGGGGAAAACTCCTCCTCTCAGATTATTAATAAAACAATAAACATATTTCTTCTCAATTCATGAACAACAGTTTATATACTGGTTTTTGATTATATGTTTCAAAGTTTGCATGTGGACCTGGTCTCATAATTTCACTGTGTCTGTGGGTACAGGTACCAGGTAGAATCAAATTTCAGAAAGCTGAGAATTAAGCGGTGAAGAAAGTCTAAAGATCAGGGATAGAACTGCAACCAATACTAAATTATATAGATGCTATATAATAAACAGGGATAATACTATCTCTTTGTCCATTGTGACACACAAAATTAACATTCTGTCTTGATACAAAAAAATATATTATCATTAACAAAAAAAATTTTTTGCTCTATGCTTGCAAGGATACCCATTGTGACACAGAATAAACTTCACAAATTTTGAGGAAAATAAAGGCAAAATTAATTTTTTTTTTCATACATACCAAAAAGAATGAACAAAAAAGAATCACTGGCACAGTTTGTTTAATTACATTCTAACACAATAAAGATTTTGACAAAACAGTGTAATTCATTTTCTGTTTGTCATATATGGACGCTATTTCTTATTTTCCGACTACAGCATTACAAACAGCTCCTGAATCACTGACAACTGAATAAGAAGATGAATTCAGCATTCTACTAAGGCATCTTTATTTTCCTTCAAATGAATATGCAGCAAGTGTACTCAAAGAAAGCCAGACAAATAGTAGATTTATCCTCTGCAACAAGTGGGAGTGCTTAGATGCTACTGTACTCGAGTCGGAAAAAGAATATATAAATATTCCAAGAAATAAGTATTTCCAAGAGATTTAAATTAATTATAAAATTTTCAGGATCCCTGGAAAATGGGGGGTGAAATGAAGTTTGCATTGACTCAGAAACTAATTTAGAACACTCTGGAACAAAGCCATGCAAGGCTGTGAGCCTGAGCATTTTTTACAATGTCTATTAAAAGTGTTTAAATTTACCAGTGTTTGGGGAAGAAAAAAAAAACCACAAAAGACTGCGGATATAGAGGAGCTTCAAAATTTCAGACACTGTTTTAAATTTGATGATGCCAAGAGGGAGCACCATTTTATTACAAATTACTAATCTTGGACTAGTTCTAGAATAATGACGTAGGGAGAGTAATTTTAGGGCCAAGAGCTTCAAGAAGGTATAATGTCACAAACTTGTGAACATGCTCAAGCAATAAGCAGTTTCTCAAGAATGATTTTAGAAATACACATATCAAATAGTATTTTAGTTTCCACTTTCTTTCAAGCAGAAGTCTTGTTTTGATAAGCTTATACTACACAGAGGTATTAAAATCAGAATATTCTATCTGTACATCTTCCAATGGAAAGCAAAATTCACAATCATTGTAAACATAGTAATATTCTGTAATTTAAAAAGACTAAAAGAATTACTGCTGAAATAGAAAAACTTAAAAATAGATAAGATTAAAGAGATGTTTGAGAAACTCTTTCCCCCAACAAAGGAGTGACAATAACAAAATGAGAAAAAAATATTGCAAAAGTTTTATTTTTTTAGTTGAATAACTAAATGACAATTGGTGTGGTTGGCCCTTTACCTGAGGCTGGAATTTTACAGATTTCTTCCTAAATAGCTGTCTACTGATATAACTGCAAGATTAAAAATAAAATTTTACCCATTCTCATAAAGCAATATCTTTAATTAAAGAATAAATCAGAGGCATTTGGGACATAAAAACATCAATAAACTTTGCTAAAGGTAAAAATGTTTCCCATAGCTTTTCAGTTCTCTAAAGAGACAAAATCATTTCAGTACTATAATTTGTTATTAAATTCAGTTGTCTTTGCCCTTTGTTAAAGTAGTAGAGTACTGAACAATATAAGCCCTTTATATTCAAAGATCTAGAATGGGTGAGAGATGATGTTCACCATGTTTTAAAGGGGCCAAATAATAGTACCTCTATAAATCCCTTGGGAATCACTCCTAGTTTGGGGATTTTCTCTGCTAATGCTTATATTTTCTTTATTTCTCACTGCAAAATTTTAATTTGATAATTTATCAACACCACCATCAGCACATGGAAAAAATCCTTTTCCATATAGCAATTTTTTTTTAATGATGGGGTGGATGATCATGCTTTTAAAAAAGAAAAATCACCAAAAAAGTTGCATGGAAATTATTGATAACCAAACATCAAAAGCAGAAACCCCACTAGAATTATGCAGTCTGTCCTACGAGGATGTCTGATCCTTTAAAAGCCATTATTCAGGTAGCTGAGTCTATCACAAAGTTGAATCTCTTCTTCAGACTTCCCAAGATATATAATTTGCCTACTTAAAGATCTTGTATCCACTCAGGTGAGCTTGAATGAGCTCTACAGTAGCCCAAGGTCTCTCAATAAGAAAGTAAAATATTGAAACCGAAATCACCAAGAGATCAAGTAAATTAATCTCTTTTTATTCACAATCTCCCTGCGCTCATATTTGGCTTCCAAATTCAAGGCACCCTTCTAAGCCCCCTGCACGCTGGAGGGAAAAGGCAATCTCTGGAAAAGTGTGATTGTGCAGAAAGATGAGGAAGAGACCAGAAGGTTGCTGGAGGGTGAAGGCATGCTTCCTCTCCAGCTGTATGAATGTACTTACCTTTCATTACCTGTTCTATAATTGCTACAAGAGTAGCCACTTTATACTTGTATTTTATTTTCAGTGCTCTTTAACAAACTTTATTTAGCAAACTTCCACAACGCTCAGGTGATGCTTTTAAGCCTTTTGCTGACTACTTGAAGTGAATCACTAGGACTTCATTTTATGCACCTTCTTTCTTATTACAAATGCATTATTTCTTCAAGTAATCTCCTCTCATCCTTTCCCAAGCCTCTTAGCTTGCTGTTGATTTAATCCCTGATTTTTGTGGATATCACTTTTCCACTCAGCGAAAAGCAAATTTGTTTCTTAAAACAAATGCATTTATCACAGGTTACTACTAGTTGGCACAAACAAAAGAGAAAAAGAAACTAAGAATTTGGATTGCTAAGACTTAGTTTGATATAAAATAATTTCTCGTTTGAAAAGATGCAGTACAATACAGATCTGTAAGTACTGTGAGGAAAACTGTCAGCACATCCAGAACACTTTGAGTGCAGGTTTTTCAGGTGAGATAGATCATTGTCTGCAGATGTTACCCAAAGGAGACAGTTTCTTCAAAAAGCAAAACGTTTCCTCTTCCTTATTATGAGGAAATGAAAACCGGGAGAAGGGACCTCTAGCATTTTCTCCCTACCAGTGGGAGACAGTTCATATAAAACAGCGAAGACAATACAATGTCTTCAGTACAGTTACAGGTTCTCTTGCTTTTCCTCTGGGGGAAAAAAAATAAAATCTCTACAATTCTGGAATTTTCGTTTTGTTTTGCATAAAACTCACTAAATTGCATTTTAGTCTTCTTCATATTTCAGCTTTTTGAACTGTGCTCTTGGGATACTATTATTTCCAACAAGAAACATGATTTTTCATCTACTGTGGCCATTATCTGGTGTTTCCTTAGTAATCTATTCCCTTCTTATTTTACCTGCCTCAACATATGACACTAATCCTGTCCAGGCTGTCTAGCTTTCCTTTTCTTCTAGCACAATTCCAATGCTTTTACAGCAGATCTCCACAGCTGCTATAGCTTTGTTCAGATTCTGATTTTTATTTTTTTTTTCTTATGTATTCTACAGAGATGTGTACTATATATCAAGATCTATAAAAGTTTATATAAAGGAGCAATTACTTAACTCTGGGCAGAAAATGGATAGCGTATGCAGAGATGTAGAGAATTTCACTGTTAAGCAGTAATCAGATAGCTCACAGATATTTTGATATCATTTCATGCTATGCAATAGAGGAAAAAAGGAGAAATTTCTTATGACCTGAACAAATGAGGTCCATTATTTAGAGAAAATGCAATCTTCTGATCTCATACAAAACTGTAACTAACCTCAAAACATGATAACTCCTCTTTATGACAACATTGGCATCATGAACAAAAAGCAATCAGGAGATCAACAGAAATTCAAGTAAAAAAGCAGCTTACATACTTCATGTTGGATCCATTCTGTACACATTTTGTAACTGATACTTATGGATCTAAATGGCACTATTTATTTTAGTCTTGAAAGAGGCATGAGAATATCTGAAAAGGATATTAAGTTTACCTGTAGCACAAGCAGTTTTAAATGGTCATCAAAATAATACATGGAAAGATAAGTGAATGAAATTTTATAGCCCATATTACACAGGAATTCAGACTATATGATCATAATGGTTGCTCTGAGACCAAAATTTATAAATCTAAGCAAAAATAAAATTATTGGTTTGAGTATATAAAAAAACCTAAGACTGATAAAAGTTAAAAAATGGCACAGTAATTTCAAAAGAAATGGTTTCCTAAGTGTTTTAAACTCATTTGGAAATCTAAACTAGTGCTCAATATCACATCAAATCATCATAATGGACCTTGTTATCTTACCCTAAAGAGAACAGATACTTCTAAAGGCAGGTCCAGAACCTTTGGTAGGGACTATTGTTTTGTATTCTCCCACCTCTGAAAATGTCCTCTGATAAAAGAGAGGAGAACAAAATATCTGTAGCCTGTGGAAGATACTGAAATATAAATGTGTTGACTTCCAGCATTTCTCTGCTAGAGGTGAATAACGTACATTTTCTTGGAAATAAGTATTTTTGGTTTGCTGTTTTTGATATCTTATATTCACGCATTTGTTTAGAATTGTACTGTGAAACATAGATAAGGTTGTTTTGGGTTTTTTTCCAGTTATTAACAATTCAGTTCTTGAAAGCTGAGGGTTGCCTGAAATACAAAGAAAAAGAATAAAATAGATTGATAGTTGTTCAAAGCTGCTCAGAGCTTTGTAATGCTAAAATAAGATCTAATTTTAATGATTTGAAGAGTATTTCATTGTAACTACATTCAGAGCCCAAAGCTATAAACTTTGGAGTTTTTTCTACAGCTCCCAAAACATGCTTTCCTGCCCTGTAGTCACATATCAACCTTAGTACAAGCTTCTCTTATGGAGCCACCTATGTTACAACAGCTTTGTGGCTCTAATTTCTGTTTACAAATTAACATTAGAGCTAAGTAATTCATTAAAGTTTGATTATATTTTATTTTTATTAAACAGAAGGCAAAGGGGCCCATCTGCAGATGTTGAGACACTATCAAAGGGAATAGCCAGATCTGACAGTTCTTATTTGAAAAACAGCAGTTGCTTCAGGAATTCATTTAATCTGGGAGTAATATGGAATCCCTGATCTTGTTTTCCTAAAAATTCATTAGCATGTTAAGAAACCAAGTTGAGTTCTGGTTGCCAAGTACTGGGAAAAACTAGAGGTCTTTAGCTCAAAATCTGCTATCACAGGTCTGTGACATCTGAGAGAAGATGGCACATCCTTAAAGTAAGACATTTACACAAGTCTTTTAAAACCCAGTGTTTAGAGTACTGTTTAGTGTTTAGAGTGTTTAGAGTGTTTAGTGTTTAGTGTTTAGAGTGCTGAGTGAATTTGCTTTTGCTGTGGGAAGATTATAGATATACTCCCAGTGTTTTAATTCATTTGCCACAGCTCTCTTCCTCCTGCAAAGAGATTTGGCTTCTTGATATCAAATACACCTATTCTTTAATTCAAAAGTCTTTTTTTTATTATTTCTCAGCATTCCCTCTCTTTCTCCATGGCAACAGGCATGGCTGTTTCCTGCAAAAACAGGAAAGTATCCTAATCTATCACTGAGTCTGGTTTTTGTCATCCTTTACTATTCTACATTTTAGTATCTTTGAGGATTCCCTCAAAGGAGTTTCTTTAGATTTCTAAAGCTGGAAGATACATATCTACTAGAAAACTCATGATTTTCCCAATGCCATTAGCTCAAGCTGACATGAACTGAAGGAACCAGAAAAAGCGAAGAAAAAATAATGGCTTTCGAATAGCATTTTATTTTCGTATTACTCAAATTCCACACTTCTCCCTTACAGGTCTTAAGTGGACACAGAAGTATTTCAGATTGAACAGAACTTACTTAGGGAGTTATACTGCGCAGTTTTATTAAAATATTTGGCTTACTGAAGAAATATTTGGCTTACTATTCATTTTTTTGAATAGTTTCACACTTTCCCTTAATTTTTGTTTTTCGGAGTGTGAGGCAGTTGTTGCACAGGAGAAATCCATAACTGTTACATATATAATGAAAAATGAAAGCTTGGAAGCTTGACTCTGGCAGTGACATAGAAACACACTTTGCCTATGTATATTCAGAGGTGGTCATGAAAAAATGATATCCAGAAAACTCAATCAGTCTGTTACAACATAGGCTTAATATAAACTCACAAACAGCATTATATTTGCCTCAGGAATACCATGAGAAAGCTTATACTGCTACATGAATCCTTTAAAAAGGAGAAAAAAACCGTTAAAATTTAAAATTAAAAAAAAAAAAAGAAAAATATACATCAAAACAGAATTTTAGAGGGGTAATTCATGCAAAGTTCTGCTTCTCAATTGTTGCTAAAATTAAGTTGTCTAAAGTATTAGTAAAACATTAATGTAATAAATATTTCACCAGAAGAAAGCCTGCGTAAAAATAGTGCACATGTGAGTATGAAGGATGGAGTTAAATACGGATGGTGAAGAACATTTTACCTCTCTTCATTGTTCTTCTCTCCTTGCTTCAGTAGGTATACAATTGCTTTGATGGATGGAAAAAAATTAATTGGAAAACAATATAAATATTCATCTCCTTCCTTCTAATAAAAGAAATGCTATTTGGCAAGGGTAATCAATTTATGATTAATACATTTCAATTCTATTATTTAACACATCTACATATGATAATAGAAAAAAAAAATAAGAGCTTTTTCATTCATGGAAATGAACATGAAAATCTAAAAATTGAAATAAAAATAAAATTTTGAATTGTTTCTCATGTATGAATTTCACTTCAGTGCCCTAATTTTGTTTTTTACTGTATTTTCTGTGTTCATGATAAAAATATGCTTTCTAGCAGGGTCAGTGAAAAAAAAAAAAACTTCAAGGGAGAGATTTTAAATTTAGAAATCAAAGATTTGGTCAAATTTTTCCCTGGGGAAAAAGTGTTGATTTCATTAGGACTGCTTTATGGCAGAAGTTATCTAAATATCTAAAGGAAAGCAAAGGGGGAAAAAAAAGTCTCATGGGAGAACAATGCAACAGATAAATCTACAGCTAGGATAAAGTTATTTTTCTTATGGTTAGAGTCAATTCCATACTGAAAGAAAATGGTGAGTTCTGTCTCTCACCCTCTGCAAGGAACTGTTCCTGTCTTTAGAGAGTAGCAACTGTTAGGGTTCTCTCCTCAGATCTTTGTCCCTGACTTGTCCCCATACAGACCACCTCTCTGTCACTGTATTATAACATAAGGAAAATGCAGAAGAAAGTTTTCTAGCAAAGGATGAATAAGGAAATATGAGTTCTGTGTTTGACTGGACACCAGCCGAACAAAAGGAATGGAAAATGCATTTTAAAATATGTGAAATCTCTGTATATGGGAAATACATTTCAAAGGATCTGAAAACTTTATATCATAGTTTTCTTCTTTCATAGGACAAAATGACAGTAAAAGGGAAAAAAATCTAGTGATACCAGTTTTATTCCAGAAGAAAGCCAGGAAATAAACACAGTCATGGCATTCAAGCAGAAATGATAGGTACTGAGAAAAGAAGAAGCAGAAGCATGGACTGTCTTTGGTGGATTTCTTAGCACAAAACTTATATTGGAGTAAAGCAAATTCATATATTTTCTACAATATGTAAAGAATTCATGCATTCAAGTGAGTTTGTACTACAACTTCTTGAATATAAATACTGAGGAAATATGGAAACCTCACACTTGGATTAAGAATGGGATTCTGAACTAAATATACTTTCTGAATTTTACAGAAATATCTTATATGCAATTTTTTCGCTTTTGCCTAGATTTTGCAGCTTTGCTATCAGGGCTGAAAAGACAAACCAGACTGTGGCCTGAAAAAGGGCTTGACCCAGATGAAAGGGCTTCTTCTCTAGAGCTGCATTAAATCAAGAGTGAGACATGTTACTGCTGGGGCAGGGGAGAGGGGAGTGTAGTTGTGGAAGGGAGGAGGAGAGGGAGGCTTTCGTCTCTTAATATGTCTTTTCTGGGCACCAATACTTATACATGAGCTTAAACAAAATGTCTGTAGCCATGTACCTTTCATAAAATAGAAAAAAAATAGTTGTAACTATGACACACAGCTTCCGTCCCGAAGGATGCTTTATTAATCTCACCTGCCCAGCTTTGCTATTCACTTGCTGGAAATAAAACATCTCCAGTCACCCTTCTTGTTTTGAAAAATGTAATGATCATACTTAACATACTAAAAATTGTATTTCTTGTCAAGAATCAGTAATTTCATTTTTTCTTTCCAATAAATGTAAGATTACTAGGTACTGATATGGAAACTTTGATAACCTATTTTTAAATCTCTCAAATATATCTCAAGTAGTTCCAAAACTTAATTTATTCATATTAGACTTTCTTTGAAAGGACTTCCAAAGCAAATTAAACTTGCTGTGGGAAATAATTTTGGAAAAAATACCATTTTGATTCATTCAAGTTTTTTTGAATTCTTTTAGGAAACTTTTCTTGCATGCAATGAGTTCATTTTCACGTTTTATTTTTTTTTCTTTTTTTTTTTTTAACGGATCTATCAAAAACCTTATTTCTGCCCCTTCACTCAACAGGAAAATAGGACATTTGTTTTTGTATGTGGTATGCATTACATTGCTAAAATGGTATACTTTTTTAAAGATCACCTCATATCTGTATCCCTATTTAGTTCCTAATGAAACTTATTTCATTGTAAATATATTATAATTTCGTCTATCATTAATTCTGGAACTGTTGTGTATTGAAATATATTCTGTGAGATAACAGAAGTATTAAAAATTTCAGTAATGGAAATACTTACAGGTCTGTCAATTTTTATTAAGTGTCAGGACTAAAAGTTGAGGTGAGTCATAACAAGTTTGATGTAGTGATGTCTGTCTCTATTCAGTTTGGATTCTTTTTTCTTCAGTTCTCAATCAAATTAATTTTAATTTCTGTTAGTGAATTATTATGTATCACTATCAAATAAGCATCAAAAAACAGAAAACAAAACAAACAAAAAGACAGGAGGATAAAATGTTCCCCAATGATAGTGGAAATACAATGATCATGTTTTGTCAGATAAACAGAATTATGAGTTTGTGTTTATTGTTCATTCACTTAAATTAAAAAAATCGGCTATTCCTAGGAAGAATTCCTCATTGCCTCTGAACTCAGACACACAGGAAATGTACTGATTTTGACTCCTTCAGGAGAGAATTTTTAATTTCATAGGTTCGTAATAAGATTACACAGAGGTAATGTTTCCACCAAAATAGTGAGTTTACATAAAATGTCTATTCAATCTGCTGTAAGATGTACAAGCAGTATAAATATACCCCATAAGGAACAGGCATGTCTACACTTTGTAAGGAGATACATTTGAGCTGCTTCTTCCTATTCTGAGAACTCCAAAATAGATAATAAGGGTAGGGGACAGTATTAGCTAGGATATAAAGACAGTGAATTTGTCTAATGGCTGTCCACAGGCAAAGTATGACAAAACCAGAACACAAACATGGTTTTGTGCGCAGGCTACATTACATGAACAAGCTGTCATAAGAAACAGCCCTTATATACTGTCAATGTTTAAAAAATAACCACGCTGAACTCCAGTTCAAGACTTGAAAAACAGTGTCAGATTCAGCTTTCTCTCCTGTGTCCACAAAACCAAATTCTTTTGGAGCCTGAGAGTTACCTGCATAATTGCCTTGCTACCAGACCTTAATGTTATCCTAACTCAAATATTTTGTTCACTTTATGTTAAAATCTTGCACAGCTTTAGAAATACAGACCAAGTTTCTAAGATAAGGCACTAAACTGCAGAAATTTTTGAGATCCATGATCAGTCTTGGATTTGTTTTTTGATCAATTTTATTTAATCTCTTCCTGGCAGTGATTTAAAAGTATGCAAGTTTTAATAGAAGTACATATTTGCTGCTTCACTATTGAGGAATCACTTCAAAGCAATATTCTTATTAGCTGAATATGCTTAACTGAATTTGAAAATAGAGCAATATCCACTACTTATTGTCAATAAATATAATTTCTGTGGGGATTTCCAACTTTTCATATGATAAAGGAAAAACAGAGTTTCTAATTCTGCACAATCTTGTATTTTATTTTCTCATTGCAAGAGATGAGTTTTTGGAAAGGAGAAAGCAGATTTTCATTTATATTAAAATAGCTGATCACACAAAATTTATGTACAATTAATAACAAGGAAATTGATTTTTTTAAAGTCAGCCTAAAAACATACTATACAATAATGAGAAAAGTGACCACATTACCACTTCAGGAAAATATTCGACTTGGTAAAAGTTCTCAGTAACTCAAGAACAGTGGAGAAAGAGATTAAATAATCTTTTTGAGACTAAAGATTGAATAACGTACCTTAACATTTAATATTTGAGTATATTCTAAAATCCATAGTAACAATTTAAGAGTTAACATTTGATGAGGATTTCTAATCCTCATGTAATTTGGAAATCTTCATACCTGTGATTCTTCTGTATCATAATGTACCTTATTCAAGTGATAATGATGTAAAAATATTTACAAAAGGCATAAACAATGCAAAAGTTTCCTATCTGGGTGCTCTCAAAATCCTTTTGGTTGATTTTCTTCAGCTTTAGCAATGATACTGGAAACAGATGTTAATTCTTCCACTGAGTTACACAGGTTGATGGACAGCCTCAGGGCCCTACCATCTGACATTCATATTTTGGACAGAATGTATTTTTATATCCTACTCATTGGGCACCCACTTTCTTCAGCAGGAAAATAAATGCTAAACTTCGTATTAGGAAACATTACTTGATTTTTTTTTCAGCATTACAAACTAAATCATTAGAGCAGTTTCAAGGAGGTGACTCTTTTTTGTTTAATATTTTACACCAGGGTATCTTCATAATTTCTTGAGAATGAAGCCTTGTGCATTCACACCAAGATTAGTAAATGCTAATAAACAGAGGACAAAGCTGAAGCATACAGTTCCCAATAATGTAGCACTTTGATGATTAAAGGGATGTGAAACTGTTAATTATGCAGTGTAAGTTTCCATGAAAAACCAGCCGCAAATGACAAATTCTGCTTGAGGTCAGAAATAAATAAATAGCTTAGGCAATGCTATGCACAACACAAAAGCAGCTATCATTCACTACATAGTGTATAAAAGAGAAAGATGGAGAAACAAATACTGTTTTAATGCTTTGTTTTCCTCTTTCAAAATAGAGTACTGTAAGAACCCTTCATTTAATATATAAAAAGTTTGGTCAAGGAGTGAGCAAAAATACAACATGTATACGATTTAGAGACAAATATTTTCAGCAATCCATTTATCAAAATTGGTATCAAATTTGATATTGTTGAGATTCTAAAAACAAAAAGACCTTATTCTTGAAAAAAATTTTTCTGCGTTTTTGTTCAACTCACTTTTACCAAAAGAATCCATAAAAATACACAAGCCAAGAAAATCCACAGAATTAAGCATAAAAAATAGATGCTTTAGAAATTTTATAGTGTTGTTCAAGAAGTGAACTCTTCCATCCTTCTGACAAGTAGTCAAGTGTTATAAATACTGCAGTTTTTTATGAGTTTCTGAAAATGCCCTCAAAATCCTTTTCAGAGCCATTTGATCTACTACATTTTTAGCAAGGGGAAGTCTGGGAAAAAATGTCTCAATATTCCCAAAGCAGTAAATCATCTTGAAAATTTTTGAGTCTAAAAAAAGATGAAGTCACGGTTTTTAGGGAAACATAGTGAATGAATTATGAATTCTAATTCTATAAAACTTTTTATGTATTTTAGACTTATTTCCAAACTGTACGTTCTTGCTTCTTTCACCTTTTCTTTTTCCTTCCTGTCTTTCCATGCAGATTTAGAGTTGCAGAACCATCTTCATTTCTCTTTCTAAGAGAAACCAGAATATTATCTGAAGTTTCACACAGTATTCGAAATCTATGTGTGGGCATTTAGAAATGACCCAGCCAGATCCTTCTCTTCAAAATGGAAGCATTTTTCTCTATACAGAAATAACATAATTTACAATCAGCTATTCTCTATTTTGTGCTGCGGCACTTTGTTGTTGTCCTTTAGTATTTATGGTAAATTTTAATGTATTTAGGTGATCCTCTTGATCTCTCAGCTGAGAAAAATCTTTTCAACACAACTGTTCAATGTCCCACCTACTCTTTGATACCCTTTATATGCAACACAGAATGAGAAAATGACAGAATTTTCACATTAATGTAACAAAATGCAGTATTTTTATACACATTTCTGTGATAAAGGAATCAGTGAATTTATAGAAATCTTGAAAAGAAATTGAGAGGAGGAATGGAAATAAAAGTGGTAATACTCTAGAAGAGGGAGAGGTACTAATAAGAATCCGTAAAAGGTGAAGAAACAGAAGACTAATGCAAGCAGTGGCACCGTGAAGGAATTCAATCAGTATAGCTATTCATTAAATGTTTTTGTTAACACACATCTCCTTTTATCTCAGGAAGACTCTATCACTAAATCAAATCAAGTGTTGTTATGCTTGAATGCTCTGCAAACCACACCTTGGGGCTTTTGTTATTGATGTTTCTTAAGGGATTTTGGTGGGTTTGGGCTTTTTACTTATTTTTTTGAAGTAGCACTATAAAAATATGGAAATCTATGCTCTGTTACAGTTAAAATGCAAAGTCATTGTGATACTAATACCAAATTATTTGGATAATAGATTATAAGAGCACTCTCAATAAAGGGTGAAATAAATGTTATAAATACCAAAACATAGCAAAGCAGGGGACTACCTGCATGGATAAGCTTGTATGCAACTTTAACATCTCTGAAAAATACATCAGTTGCAATATGCTGTCTAGGAGAATGATCCAAACAAATTTGCTGTCGAGAGCGTATAGATAATTTCCTACTTGATATTTGGCTTTTTACCATGTTAATGGAAACTAAAACTAGTCCAATAAGCACACATCTCCAAATGTTAATTTCATTATCATGGACATGGGTCTGTTGTCTGATCAGAGAGGGACCATTGAGACATTTCAAGTGTCCCACGATGTGCAAACCATCCTTCTGGAGCCAGCAAGTAAAATGCAGACTCTAAGGGAGACCTAGTCCGGGCTGGTGACTGGAGACTCGATATGATTTCCTGCAATGTGAGAAATAACACCAGATGTTCTTGTGTTGGCTGGCAATCAAGCCTGGTGCTGACAGCAAAACATCTCCTTGTAAAAGTTTTCATCTTTCTTCAAAGCAACATTTTAAGTCCAATCTGCTGTTCAAGCCACACCTTTCTGGCATAAAATACGGGTGCACAGATTTTTCTTTTGTATAGATAAATGTCATTGGCCATCCTTGCCTTCCTTCCCAAATGAGTACGTCCAATAAGCAGATGCAGCAAGGAATAGGCTACCATATCCTCTTGAAATTTTTGAGTAACTAGCTGTAACAAACTTCCAAAAGTTTGATGCAAATTTGTGCTTTCTTAACATCAAGTTGCTCTAACTTAAAAAGTAGGAAATAATTCTGTAGCATCTTCCTGTTCACAGCAAGATGTCCCCTTCACTAGAGGCTACAGAAAGATGAAGAAAGAATAACTTTTCTTCCTCTGGGAATTCAGAGGTTGACATATAGCTCCAGAGTTCACCTAAAGATAAATCTTTGTCTCACTCAAATGTCATTCATTATTTTGTTAGCCTGAAGGAAAAGAACATCTTTTCTTTCACTGGACGTTTGAAAAGCATACATAAAATAAGTAAATCTATTTGCTGTCAGCATTAATGGGATGAAGAATGAATGAAACTTTTGAAAATAAGCAGACTATCAATAATGCTAAATGAGCAGTGAAAAAAAAGATACATTTGATTTTTACAATGAAAGGTTGCAATACAGAACTCACGTAATGAAAATTCTTCTTCTGGGGGTTTTTGTTTGTTTTTGGGGATGGTGTGTCTCTTTTTGTGGGGGTCTGTGGGGTTTTTTTTGAATTCCAAGTAAAATTCTTAAGTCAGTAAAAACATTAAATAGATTATATTAATTTCAATTAAACCTGCTTATGAGGAAAATGTTTAGTAACAGATTACTCATCATGCAATTCAGACAGGCAGCTGTTTATTTTTCCAACAGATGTTCATTTTTCCAGTCCTGCTTATCTTGCAAGCCATTCTTCCCTAAAATCCAGTGACAAAATCTGTAAGAGCCACAGATAATTCCCAAAGGCCTATAAGCGTTCAAGGATTTGTTGAAGTCAGATTAAAAAGGAAGAGCAGCAAGCTGGAAATATATTGTTTTAAAATGAAATATTTTCCTATTATATAATTCTATTTGGAGAATACTTCTAAGAGGGCAACCTTTGTTTAAATTTTTTTAAATACTAGATGACTGTGAAAAAATGTTAAAGCAAAACCTTCATCTCATGAAGATTTAAAAAGAAAGAGGATTAATTTAATAAAAATTTATTATATTTTTTAAAATAATTTTCTTTTTATTTTATCTGCTAAATGAATACAGAAGTTTGCTCAAATCATTTGTTCAAATATTTAATTTATAGAAAGGCAATCACATGGCTACAGAAACAGCTTTACTGGAGAAGTCTTTTTATCCTGTCTTTAGTCAGCAGACAAATCAAAGTACCTGTGCAAACCATGATGATATCTGAGTCACACAGGACTGATATAATAATCACCAGCATAGGTGATGATCCATATTATACAGACTAAATATTTTGCCAACAGAGATACTGTTGTAGAAAAGTCTTCTTTGAACTGAACCTTTAAATAGAAAGGTTTTAGTTTTGGAGACTATTTGTATTTCAATTTTTAAATAAATTAAACCACCACTTTTAAAATAATAAGTACAGTAAATTTTTCCCTCCTATTTGACTTTATTTTCTTCTGCTTTTCTTTTTTCTGGTAAAACTTTTTTAGACCTGTGCAGATATTTTCTTTGTCTGGGCAATGTGCTGACTCTTTCTGTCCTAAATTTGTCATTATCTATCTTTTGTGAACTTATTAAATCCCCAGACTTGGTTGCAGTTTACTAATTCCCTTCACCTCTTAAAATCTTTGCTTTCCATATGGTGTGCAGTCCTGAAATTAACAGTTAGGTAAAAGCAATTGATATTGCAG
This sequence comes from Petroica traversi, assembly GCA_025920805.1. Lineage (NCBI taxonomy): Eukaryota > Metazoa > Chordata > Aves > Passeriformes > Petroicidae > Petroica > Petroica traversi. The sequence continues at coordinate 13,231,614 of JAHLSL010000056.1, forward strand.
TGGCAGTTGGATTTTTCAGTATTCGGGTTGAGCTCAAATCAGCACAGAGTGACTGTATCGTTTATAGCAATATTATCTGATAACAGATCATATCCCCCTTTGATTCTGGCATCTCTTCCTCCTCCTCCCAAAGCAATGGATCATTAGACATCTCAGGAATCTAAAGCAATATGACATATGGGTGGTTTTTGGCTGCTACCTTCCAGACATGACAGTGTGCTCATCACCCATATTGACATAGCAGATTTAGCATGACATACATTAGCTACCACAGTGGATAGCAGTACCAAAAGGGAAGCGATTCAGCCCAAACTGCTTTGGGTCCAAGGGCAGCCTGGGCACTTCATACAGTGAGGGGATGCTCAAGCCTCTCACTATCAGCTCAATGGGACCTTTTGTGTAATTTCTGCTGCTCTCAGAAGCAATGCCTCATGGCTTCTGTCTCATGGCATGATATAACCAGAATCAATTGGCACAAATCAGGAATTTTTCAAAGAGAATATTTTGTCAAAACAGATTTATTCATTAGAACCTTCTTCAGAAATATTCCGGTGTCAGCAAATCTTTACTTATTATGTAATGGTTCAGTACATAGTGCCTCAAAAATAAGAATTAACCTCTCAAAAAGGATTAATTAAGTGATATATGTCCCTGGTTAGTTAAACTCTTTGTTTTGGGGAGAAAATAAAATAAAATATTTGGCCAGGAACTTATAACTATGATGTGGTTCTATCATTATATTCTTTATAGTTTTATATATGGATTGATTTTTCTCTTTTATTTCAGTCAAGTGGGTTATGTCTATATTTCTTTTCATTTTAATCTTGAAATGTCATGGATTTAGAAAATCCTTTTCCATTTAGTTATAGCCGGAAAATTCTTGTGTCTATTTAAAGAAAGATAACATCTCTTTTATTCATCTGGCCAGAATCTGGGAAAATATTTTTATATCAGTGTGTATTCCTACAATGCTATGCCTCTTTAATTTCAAAGGGTTTTTTTTTTTTATTCCCTGTTTAAAAAACCTGTTTAAAGATTACAAATTTATTGATAAGTATTTGTAAAAATAAGATTAATTCTTAAACCTAAATGACACACATCTAGATGTTATCTCTGTTTTTCAAATTGTAACATACACTTGATAATAATTCTTTGGAGATAGACTGAATTTTATTTTTTCAAATCTTTTGTTGCAGCCGAAATTGGGAGAAAACTGGGACAAAAGTCCTAGTTGCTTTAATTTGCTCACTGTGCTCTGTCCAAACAACATGGTCTGATGTGATCTGGAATAGTGTGTACAGATCCCAGTCACAATTAGATTCTTAGCTGAAAAGTACTGTACATGCACAGAAAATTCTGAGATCTTACAGTCCAAGTAATGTTCCTGTATCTTTCAATCAAATGAAAATTAAAACGAAATCTGTCTCCAAAAGACTCATGATATGTCAATGCATACCATTTTCCTGTATGTTTCATCATCAAAAATGCTTTTTATGGAGACATAATCATGGTTGTGCTCAGTTGATTCAAATAGGCATGATTCCTCTGCACACTGGGGCAGAACTGACAAGAAAAATAAATTCAGTTGCTATCCAGAAAAACTATTCAGGGTTCCTGTTGTACTGGAAAAAGTCTTACATTCAGAGCAATAGAGACAGGCACAAATATACCTGCTTATTAAACATGTCAGATCAGCAGCTTTTGAGAGAATGGGCACAAAATGAACCATGTTTTCTATATATTTTTAAATATCTTTTTCTCTGTAAATGGAAAATATAGTCAAAATTAGCGTCTGACGTGTAGATGGAGTTCTTTGGCTTTCCTAAAACAAACATGCAAACAAAAACCAAGTAATGAAATTGAAAATATGGTGATGGCTGGTTTTAACTTCTGATTCAACTAATCTTGGTGCATATTTAAAAGAAACTTCATTTCCTCATACAGCTAGGCAAGTCACCAACTGTTTTATGATCAAGATTTATCTGAAATATGCTGATTTTTACATCAAGTCATTCCTCTGATCCACTCTTTCATTTTCCTTCTAGTTTCTTCTCACCATTTGTAACAATATACCTGTGATCATTGACATGTTTACAATGATAATAACTTCATGTTTTTCTGGTCACATTTGAAATTTCAGCGTCCCTCGCCCTGAAATTACAGTAACCATAACCTGGAGATTCTGCACTAGGAAGTCTAGTATTGCTGCTTTTAAGGAAAGCTGAGTATATTGGCCCCTAGGTTTAGAGCTTTTAAGTAAGTGCTTAACATTGTAATATCCATTTATCATACATAAGAGCTGACAGCTGTGGAATCTGCTTCAAAAGCAGTAGTTGTAAATATTTTCTAAAAGACATTCAGATAACATTATCAAAAGGTTTAAAAAAATAGATCTTGGTCTCAGCTCTGAAGTAGGCAGGACCATGTGAAAATATGATGAAAATATATTATTGCAATTCAACCCAAATGAGAAATTTAGGAGAAAAATAACTGAAGAACTCTGACAAGAAATTTTTTAATATAGCATTAAAATGTACTGGACATACACCAAAGCTGTCCAGCAGAGCTTATTGGATCCATTTGTGAGTTTAGAATTTTATAACAGACATAAAATATATGCACCATTATGCAGGACTTTATTTTTGCAACTCTTGAGCGCAAGCTCTGCAGCACCTCCATGAATTAGGGGAAGAGTGTCAATGGAAAAAAAGCCTACTGACAGCTAAGCAAATAAATGAGAATAAAGGGAAGTGTAAATAGCATAGTTGCAAACAGTTCCATGAAGAAATTTCCTCTTCTGAAAACTATCTTATTTTATATATCTAAATAAATACTGTGCCTTTCCATAATTGCTTGAGGTTGCATTTTAAATCAGTTAACAATATAAATTTCTTCTATAAAGGGTTTACCAAGGTGACAAGAAAATCTACTCATCTCTTCTATGAAAGTTAATAGTGAGAGCTGGCTTAAGAAAGAATTGTGGAAGTGACATGATTCTATTAGAACCTTATTTAAAATTTTAGATTAACAAAGTTAGCAACTGAAATAAAATTAGTCTAGCAACATATCGTGCAACAACCCCTTCCTTTCCACTGTCATTACCTTTATGTTTCACAAATAATTTTTCCCAGAGAAAATAATTGTGTCTAACAAATTTCTAGATTTGTATGTCTATTAAGGCTTTTATAAATTATAAAGTTTCCTTTAAAACTGGCTGTATAGTAAAGCATAATTATGGCACAATGATCACACTAGTGTGACTGTATAAACTGAATATTTAAAATAACAGGTTGTAGTTTATGTTTCTTTCATATTTTTTTGAGCTGCAATGCTTAAAATAGTTCAGAATAAATAAAGCCAGTAAAATCTCAGGGGGAAAAAAATACAACCATTCAGTCAAGTAATGACAGGGAGAAGTAGTATGATATTAACAGTGCAGTGAGGGAATGGGAAACAATTCAACATCAGCATGCAAATGGCATTAATTAAGAATATGTTAGACTCCTACATACTTATCTTTTGAATAATGTTTCATCTACAAATGCAAAATATGTTTCCTATTTTAAATTTACCTTCTAGACTAGTAGCTAATGCATAATATATAGTGTAATATCAGAAAAAATCAGGCTGTACCTTCAGCAAATGTAGATTAGTGGAGATCCAGTGATGACCATATCTGGTACATATATGGAGCAGAAGGATTAGCTGTTACTTCTAACACTTGTAAATTGTATTATCCTGCTCTGTCATTTGGGTTTGGTTTTTTTTTTTCTGCTGTATAAAGTTCCAGTGTTATTTTACATTAGTTGACAAAGGAGTATTTGACATGTTTGAGACTCAAGCTTAGATATTACATAATGCACACACGAAAGTCATAATTTTGAGAAAATTCTTCTTTAAATGGTGACTTACCAACAGAAGGATTTAAAAGGCATGAACACAATCAACATAAGTAATAAAACCTTCTGGATCATTTGCCAGTAGGGTTGTGTGAGTAATTTCAATATCATTATTGGATTTGCAGTGTTGGCTGCCTCCTGTGCAGCAGCCTTAAATGGGGAATAGAATCCCTTTTGGAATACTTCCCTTGCACTAAAAGAGACATCATTCTGGTCTAAATGTGCACATTTACTTTTGCAAAATAAGACTACACTATTATGGCTAGATAAATTCACTTAACCATATGTGCATATAATTTTATTCTGCTTAAATTCGACAGGCTTCTCAATCCTTAAAACACAGAATACCTCATGGAGGACTCAAAATTACTCAATTTTGAGAAAAGTATCCTTCTTTTATAGATTTTCTTTTATTTTTTAAAGTTAATTACAAGAAAAAGAAGGTCTATAGAAGTTGCATTCTCTAAAGGCATACTCACAGACAGAATACTACTTATAATTTGCGTAGTTTTACCGAGCTCTTGTATGACCTCTCAATCTATGGAACAGACAGGGAAGTGGTTGAGTCACTCACCCTGAAGGTATTTAAAAGATGTGTAGGTGTGGCACTTAGGGGCACGGTTTAGTGGTGATTTGGTGGTGATGGGTCAATGGTTGGACTTTATGATCTTGAAGGTTTCCAAGCTAAATTATTTTTGATTCTATGAGATCCTACACACCTTCAATATTACTGGTTCTCAGAAAAAAAAAAAAAAAGATAAATCATATCCTCAGGTAGCCATTTCAAAACTTGTTTCATGAAAATGTAATGAGGAGTAAAGGTTCTCCATGCTCACACTTGATATCTAGCAGGCTTATGAGTACAGATAATCATACGTGAAAATTTGAGATGAGTATTTTTGTTATGCTAGGGATTGCAATAGACTTATTTTTCAAATAATATACTGCTTAATGCGACATACACCAAATAGAAAGGTATTGAACAAAGACCATGTGACCAAAGTTTAAATAAGAGATTCAGAAGACCTTAGGTCTGGGACTTTCAGGTAGAGTTTGAATGTCAGATAGGAAAGCGTAATATTTGGGGATAGGGTAATTATAGTTCCATTTCTATTTAGAAAATTTGGAGAAAGGGGTTGTGATATAACCACATTTCAAATCAATTTGAGATGTGTCATATTGCCTATACATCATTGCTACATCGGGGCCTAATGAAGTTGAATGAGTTGCCTAAGACTGAATGGTAAGACAACAAGGGATTTGGGAAACAAAGGGTAACTTTTTGGCCCACTTCTACATTCTAATGCGGTTTGTAATTCCATTTCCACATCAACCTGCTGTGAAGCAGAAAAAAGGATAACAAGATAGCAGTAAGGCTTTTAGAAAATAGGTTTTGTTCACAGAATCATCTTTTGTATCTGTGAGTAGCTGTAAAGAAAATATTTTATTGTAAAAAATGCAATACACAAAGAAGTCAGAGTAGGGCAAACAGCTTGACTATAATCAAGCAGCTGCATGATTCAGTGGATGGCAAGATTCACAAATGGATTCCCTTCTCCTACTTAAACCTTTCTTCATTTAAAAATAAACACACTTTACTTCATGAAGCCTGAATGGTCTTGAGGTCACCTGAGAGCTTGGGAGCTCTGGATGGCTCTCAGGCTCTCTAGTCCCACTCTAACTGGAGCTCAGTGCTGGGTGCCGGAGCATTCAAAGATGGAACTGACTGGGAGCTCCATCCTGAGCATCCATGAGTGCCTCTCTCACCAGACCACATCCTTTGACTGATGCCAGCTGTGACAGTATTACCCCAAATACTGTAACTTGTCTGCAAGTCAATTGTAGAATACAAGCCATTCTACCGTGGTGGCCGGATAAGCTATTTTGGCATGCCCTCTACCACAGACTTTTGTTCTGACAGAACACTTAAAATAGGAATTTCCACACCTCTTTTGCTTTGCTCTCCTTTTTTTGAATGGGAGGAGAGTGGGTTCATTTCTTATGGGGCTTATAAAAAAATAAAATGGTGTGATGTGTGTCACACATACAAAACTTTCTGTAGGTGTCTTCACTCCACATATTCAAAACAACTGAAACACTCCACTAGACCCTTTCTAACTTAGTAAAAGGCAAACATTGATAAATAATGTTTTTTAATTTGATATTTTTCCACCAGCAGTTGCAATAATCAATGCCTTTTATAGATCTTTATGAAAATAATAAATTCCACAGTAAGTGAAATTTTAATTTTTATTTATTTTTTTTTATTTATATGGTGATAAAAATATGCTGGAGCTAGAAACTAAGCAAAACATGGCTTCAAGTTTTGCAATCTGACCTCAATTTCTATTGCTGAAATAGCTATCTTTGCATGTCAACTTTCAAAGCCTAAAAGAAAGAGCAGATTTCTGGAAAAGATGCAGGTAGAAAGCATTTTTATGAGATTGGTTGCTGCAGCTCATTGTAGCCATTATCAGAAAAGACTTTATAGACATATAGTATTTTTATATATAGCCATCTCTATACACTATAACCTTCTGTCCATTTCTCTGACCCTACCTATTCTTTTTATATGTACTCCTTCTAATTTAGATTCAATCAGCTTGCATACTTGTCTAGACTTCTTTAAGCACACACATTCGAAACTAATACTTGGAGGAGGCAGAACATCAGAAGGGAATGAGAAGGGAATGCTTTCTCTCCTTGTATAATTGCATGATGGGATTCTGGCCAAGTTGAACACAAATAATAGAGGAGATACCATTTTGCAGTGTCAGCCCACTAATAAATTGGAACAATGAAAGATCCTATTAAATCCATTTCTGAAAGTATGCAGTTTCAGAGGCCTCATACAAGTACATCCTCTAAACACAATAGTACAAGTTTGCAATCTCCATTGCCCTTCAAAGTTTCTTTCAGAAGAATAATAATTTGTCTTCCATTTTGTAGGACTCACATTATATGGTGACTTGTTTATTTTAATTGAAACACAGTATAAGGGGCTTATCTACTGGCTGTTCATGAATTATTAAATGTGAGCGTGTAGTTCATACAGAGTAAATGTTAGACTGAGCCCATTTTATCCTGTTCTTGATAAAGTTAAATGTCATAATTTTATTGTGGTCAATTACAGCATGATTCCCTGAAAATGTGTATGCATACATTGTTCCCAGGTAGATAGATTATACAGATATATAGATATAGATGTAGATAGACATATATAGACAGATATAGATATAGATATAGATGATATAGATATAGATATAGATATAGATATAGATATAGATATAGATATAGATATAGATATAGATGATATAGATATAGATATAGATATAGATATAGATATAGATATAGATATAGATATAGATATAGATATAGATATAGATATAGATATAGATATAGATAGATATAGATGATATAGATATAGATATAGATATAGATATAGATATAGATATAGATATAGATATAGATATAGATATAGATATAGATATAGATATAGATATAGATAGATATATACACAATGTACAAAATTGATGGGAAAAACAAACATTACTGACTCCATGAATAGAAACCATATGTTTCCAACAACAAGAACTAAGTTCCTCTAGCACTTTTATACTTAGGATTAGATTAACATTTAGCTGATAGGCAGCAACATACAGGTTTCTGGGTTTAATACCCCAAGGAGTAGATTGCTTTCACTTAAATATCTATGACTGATCTACTTCTATCTTGCTGGAAGGAAACAGGCAATCAGTTCCAGACTTACCTGAACCCCAGTTCTCTACTGGCAGTGCCAGGCAGAACTATATTGGCCACTGTTAGTGTGGGGCAGAACGTGTGCTTCATTCCTGCTTGGCTGTGCTGTGGCTACGTTCATGGTGTTAATATTTTGTTTCATTTGATATCACAATAACTTTCTATAGGTAGATACTTACCTCTAACTCTGACATTGCCATACTCTTCTGTGTAAAGCTGCATTCCTCTTTAAATAGACTGCTTCTGCTGTTTATGCTAGTAGAAGGACAACCATACTGATCCTGACAATATTCTACCATCACTGAGAGACAATAGCTCTTAAGACTTGATACAGAAGCCACAAATCACCACAGGTTTGTAGGTCTTAGTAAGGCAGAGTAAGGGTGATGAAATATATGAAGATCATCATAGCCAGACAGTACTTACTTCTTTCAAGACTATTTACAGATCATCTTATAGTATCCATCTGTAATAGCTTATCCTCTGTGATTGGTGTCTTTTACAAGCTTGTTTATAATCAACATTATCCACTATGTACTACCATTACCCTCTGGCTCAATTCTGTTTGCAATAACAGGTCTGACTAAGTGCAATCAGAAGCATTTGTGAACTGGTGTTAATTAGATTTGTCGCAAGCACTCCTGAGATGTGTTCCAAATTTGGAAATAAACAAGACATAGAAAGGGACTGCAGCAAAAAGGAGGAAACTGACTACTTTGAAATGTAAGCATATCTGACACAGTCCTTGAGTACACAAGAAGTGCTTCATTGTCTTCGTAATGATGGCGCCAGCTGCCATTTTTGGTTTTCAGACATCAATTTGTTTTATTGTTACCAGGTGAATAACTTACCGTAAAGTACTGAACTCAGGCTTACTCATTGTCTTAGGTCACAATGTAAGATGTAACCAAAAGCATGTATTCTATTACCATTTTCATAAGCTGTTAAAAACAGGTGGAAAAGTGTTCTTTGTCTCATCCATGACTCATCCCTGATAACTCCCTCCAGGGGGAAATCTTCTGCTAATGGGCCATCAAATCTCCCTGCATGACTCATAAAATTACATCATCCCATCCTGAGATGCTATGCCCAGGGGGAGGAACCAAGCATTCCTACCTGGATATAATCTGAGGTTTGGAACACCACAGGCAGCCTTTACCTACTGAATTCCCAGAGGACAAGAGTGACATTATCACCACTGGACCTTCAGAGGAAGACCTTACCCTTCTACAGGATTACTGCTTCAACAGAACCACACCTGTCACTCCAAAAAGTCTGCAGCCACATTTAATCCAACTGCTACCACCACTCTAACCAACAAGCTGTCAGGTTGTATCCCAACCCTGTCAGTTTAAGCTGGTGTTTTCTACCTCTAATTTCATTTTCCAATTAAATTGCAGTTCTGACTAAAATTTCCCACCGGTTTGCTTTCATACTACTACACTCATCAGCACCAATTTTTCGTAGTCCACACCTATAGTAGCATTTTTTGGGGAGCCAGAGGCACCCCACCCATGACCAAGGAGATCAGCTGTGCCCTGCGGTGGGTGGGTTGGATGGCTGGAAGTGGCTGTGCACAGTGTGGAGCCACCCTGGCCTCTCCTCACAGGGGCTGCCTTGCACCTCCTGTTGCCAGCACCTTGCTGTGCAAACCCAGTATACATTATTACATAGGGTTTTTCTTTTCCTTTCTTGTGTATGCTTTAATCTCCTTGTATTAATCAGACCTTTCACAACTTTATAAACATTAACTTTATATTGCAGTTCTTTATAAAGTTACTGCAAATATATAATGCCTCAGTATAAAATGGATTCTAACTTACTATTGGAAAAGCAATCCATTTAGTAAAAAATATTTTTAAACAGAACATTTAGTTGCAAATTTTAGGTATTTTATCAAATACTATGTATATCCCAACACAAATGCCAAGAATGTTGTATATTTGAAGAGAAAACACAGTATATGAAGGGTGAAATAGGACTAACCAAATGAGGCAGCTCAAGTGCTTTAACTGCCCTGATGAAGCACAAGGCAGCTTAGAAATGAAATGAAAAAGTAATCTCTTAAAAGTTCATAGAATTCATTAGATAATAAGCATACTGTTCTTTAAGATGATATTACAGATATCTATTTCCAATTTTAATGTAAAATAACGTTACCAATTTCACCTAAGCCTGAGGTTACCAAACAATGCACGGTTACATCATCAAATTAGCAAATTTCAAATCTTGGTTTATTCCCTGTCTAGAGAAAATCATTGAAATTTTGACCATGTCAAATAATTGTTATTGCCCTGTATTAATAGTATATAAAACAATGAGCAATAAAACACAAGCAGTCATGGTCTTAAATGTCAGAAAGTAATCACATATTCATAATGCAGGTGACACATTTTGTATGAGCTTTAGGAAATTTTGCATTAGAAGAAATAAAAATCTTGACATTTGCAGCTATCAGTTGTGTTTTTCAACAGTATCTAGCCAGCCAAACACATTACAAATCCAACCTTAAAAAAAGCGTCATAATTTTTTTTCTTTGGGGTTTGCTACTTGGTTTTTTTTCTGTTTGTTTTTCCCCAGTCCAGTCAAAAAAACATAGCACATAGGATAAAACCCCATAGATAGATAGGGTCCTGTTGATATAGTTAAGAAAAGGGCATAATAAGGTCTCATGAACTTTTTTTTAAACAGAAGAAACTGCTCTGGGATAAGAAAAAGGATATTCACACAGATTAAAAAATTATGAAAAGGGATTCCAGAGAACAGAGAATGGCCAGATGCAGATTGTGTTCAAATGATCAGCAGAGACTCACAGGAATTGTAGTGCAATCAACTAGATGTAATATAATAAAAAATGATCAGGGTGAGGAAAAGGGAGTGAAATGATGATGTTTCTGTTTGATACTAAATTTCTTAGGGTAGTAAAGTCAAGAACTACCTGTTAAGTACTGCAGAAGACCCTCACGTTACTGACTGATGAAAGGGTGAAATAAATTCCACATTCAGATGTGTGTATTTGTCAAAAAAGGAAATGGAATATCCAAAATTATTAGAGGGAAGCAAAATAAGGTAACAATATAGTAAGCATCATGCTTCTACTTAACAAATTTAAAGTGCATTACATTTTGAATACTCCCAGCAGATTTGTCCCAGACTCATCCTATCTCAAGAAAGCATTTGTAAAATTGGAAAAGGACAATTGCACTGTGAAAAAGTTTCACATGAAGAATTATTAAACAGAGTAGATTCTTCAGCCTGAAAAAAAAAAATTACTGAACAGATAATGATAAATATCTATAAAATAAATGACACATATAGAAATTGAATGGCAAATTATAGTTCACTCTCTAATGCAATAAGTAAAGCTAGGAGGTGTCAGGCTCAAACTAAAATAACTTTATGTCTTCACTGAGTATCATGGACTCATGAAATTTCTTGCTTCAGGTTCTCAGGCCTATAGGACTGCTCAGACTTGAAGTGAGCTCAGGAGGTCTCTGGTCCAAACTCCTTCCTATACAAGTCACCTCTGAGGCCAGACTCACCAGGAGAGGTCAGGTTTTTCAGAAGGCAATTATATTATGTAGCCACCCACAACAACTTTTCTCCCCTTCTCTCCCATCCTGAAACCCTCTGTGGAAGGTCAGAATTGGTGGTGGGTACAAGAATTATGTAGAGATGCATTGCTATGTGCTTGCTTTTCTAGCCACATGCTTTTGATGGAGACAGAAGATCTGTGGTATAGACTTTTTTCTGACCCCATAAAACTTCTTTCATGTTCTCATGAATAGACTACTGAAGAGTACGATTCAATAGAGAAATTGTTAAACAAAAATGAACATTGCATTTCCCAAAAGAAAACCTAAAAAGCTGTAATGAAATGCTAATGGGAAAGGGTTATATTATAAAGATTAAAGAGTGTCTATGAAGACCAGGATGCCATTACCAGTTTTGACACCAAGCTCATTAGAGCTGGGTCTTAATTGCCAGTGAGACAGCATGCTGAAATAATTGACTGTAACTGCAGATTCACTTTTTTGCCATTTGAACTGCCTTTCTTCATTCTGGCACACTGCTTAGATCTGTTTCTCTTCAGTGTAATGTGAGGGTTGTAAGCAATTGAAAAAGTCACTCTGCTGCCAGAGTTTAAATAAGTATTAGCTTTTACAGTGATTTTAGCTCAGTGTGGCTATGAATGAAGATACGGTGACTCTCTTACCAATTCCATTTTACAAGTGCAGATAAAGATTGCTATGAACACACTTCTGTACCTGCAGAGTTTCAATTTTAATATATTTTGGAGCTCAACTGTTCTCAAAAAAGGATCAGTGGGTCAGCATACATGTGTGAAATGATTATGCCCATCTATGTCCTCAAACCCAGGATGTGGGTGAGTGAGGTAGGGCCTCTCTGCTAGGGTTACCTCATTACAAGCCTTAGCCTGAAGGCAATCAGCAGTGTGAGTGAGCAGCCCAAGGAATAAATGTATGCTGTCAGATATGTTGCAATTTAAATGTTGGACACTAACAGCAGCTAGTGTTCAAAAATTATGCAACTCTTAAACTCCAGAAATTTATGACAAGAATTCTGCAATGCAAAACCAAATACTCAAAAGCGAGAAGTTACTGCAAATAATATTTTGTCCTAATTAACCCCTCTGTACACATACATTGTGTAATCATGTCTTACTTTCATTCAATTTTCTGAACATCCTTGGCTCATTCAGGGTGCCTTTCATACTCTATGCTCTGCCTACACAATATTTTTATCTTTTGTTATTCAGTGAGTGGTCATATGTCTTGTTTGCTGAATATTATTCAAATTCTCTCTTGAAGGCAGAACTAATTTCTTTGAAGGCTTCTGCAGTGTTTATCAATGATACTACATCATGGCATGAACAAAACACTTGTTTTTTACAGTACACCTGGAAAAGAAATTTTTCCTTTTCACAGAAAAGAAGAGAAGCTCAGATACACCTATTAATTTGGAGTTCCCATTGTGACATGCCTTTTCATACCATGTTACATTATATGGCATTTTATCTATTAAAAAAAAGAAAAAAGGCTACAACTACAAAGTATCTGATTGCATTTTTCTGTTATTGCCCAGACTTTTGATACATCCAATCCTCGAGCTCTCAGGAAGGACAGACACATTGGTGACATATAAGAAGTTTGAACAACATGACCTTCCCATAACCATTGGATTTGGTGGAATTTAGAAGGACAGCATATTTCTGTATAACATCATTTAAATGCCTACAGGTAAGATTTTCTGTATCTCTTCAATCTCTGTCTTTCCTCATTTTGTTTACAAATTTCTGAACAAGTAAAGCAGTACTCTTTGCACTGGATATGGATTCCAGATTGCAAAATAAACTACATATGCAAAAAGTTGAATTGCTGCAGAAATCTCAAATTCAATACTTTTTGAGACTGAAAAGGCTTGTTATCATAGCTCGTACAGAGTAGGGTGCAAAGATGAATTGAGAAAGCACAAAATGACAGAAATGTTTAGTCCATAAAGAACCTCTTTACATCATTGTCTAACTGTCTTGTTCAAGCAGGATCAGCTAGAAGAGGTTGCTCAGGACTTTATCCAATGGGGTTTTAAACATCTCACAATTTAATTCACAGATACAAATAAGGAAAATAAGGCAATTCAGTATTAATAACTTCTAATTACAAAAGAACAAAACTGGATACTCTAGAAGAGAATCTTTTTAGCTTCTATACCATCTGCTCTTCCTCCTCACCAAAACTGGGGTATTCTTGTTTTCTCCATCACCTGATTGTTCTACTACATAGCTGAGGACTGTACAGCAGAAAAAAAGGTTAATTCAGTCATTGCAGACTGATTCAGGCTTAGAACATTTTGAGCTGATTAGAACTATGATGGCACACAGAATAGGCTGCTCAGACACAGTCTGATACTCTTTGTCCCATGTGCTGCCATCACAGTCTTAATTTTAAGACGTATTTGTGCATTTTCAGTTTAGAGGACCTGAAACAGCAATGCAGCTGTGATGCTGCCTGCCAGAGCTCTTTTTATTAGCATGGCTTCTGATGTTCCTTTTATGTTCTCAGGTATAACCTGGGCACACATGGATGCCTCTTAGGGTGCAGAACAAGATAGATTATGTTGCAAGGCAGCTTGTCACAAAATCATTCTGACATACAGCAATTAGAATAGATCCTAGAACAAAGGTATTCCCCTTATGTCTGGAAAGAAACTAGGGAATTTACTTGAGAAGTAAGCAATTAGTATGCACTCATGCAATATGACCAAGAGGAAACCAGGACACAGAACAAAAACAGATTAAAAAATGACTGTTGGGTACACTTTCTTTTTTCCTAAAAAATTATTTCCAGTTTCTTCATAACATCCAGCTCCACATTCCCCTTACTGCTGGCCAAGTCAATAAATAATTCTTGCCATGTTTTACAGGCCCAAACACACTTCTTAATCTATATTTTCTCAGGTTTTTCCTCAGATATTTCCAAAAGTTCTGTCAAATTCCTTGTGTTATGCAGGCACAAGTTTATCAGAACACATTTCATTATCAAAATCTTAGTCGAAGGATTTTAATTTCACAGTTTGTGGCCCATAATAGTTAAGAACAAACATGTCCATCTCCTGAATTTGGCTCTGGTAGCTTTCAGTAGCTCTTTGTACCAAATAGAGAAACACTATTTCTTCTGGTAGTTGGATCCAGCTCAGGTCAGAAACTGGAGCACACGAGGTGCAGACAGGGTCTTAAGGGAATATGAGAGATGAAGAGACTGCTGTTGAAGTATGCAGAGGAAAATTGTTCAAAAGGTGGAATCTGGCACCATATGGTCGGACATTTCCATGGATGTCAGTAAACCAAATCTGTCACAAAGGATAGTTTCATGCCCCAAAGGATGTACATACTAGCACTACCCAGTGAAAGCTTCTGGAACTTTATGATATTGGCAAAAGGCATCTTTCCTCAGCTTTTCTTTCACATATGGCTGAAGTCCACCCAGAAAGAGCAGGTACTAGATATGATAAAAAGTTTTCTCCAAGACAAATATCTAATCACTTAAATATAGACAATGATTGAAGAAGCTTTAAGCAACTAAACACGTTTTTTATGCAATATCACATCTTTGACACTGTCACTAGATACACTTAATTTAGTCATCGTGTAACCAGTTTAAAGTGAGGTTTTACTTCTGTTAAAATGGTAAAGCAACTCAAGCGCTATGTCATAGTTAATAATAATTTCATACTGTTAAAAGAGTTAAATCAAAGTACACTGAGAATTTGTCAAGATAGGGTTTTTATTCTACCAGAGGTCCTACAAAACATGTTTTTTATAGATTTTAGTCATCAGTACTTCTGTTGGAGATATAAGTCTCTTTCCTTACGAATAGAACTGAATAGCAGGATTAAATGTTCTAAACTTCTACAAAACACTTGCTTAGATCTTTTGGAACTTACAGCAATGTCAGTCACTACACTCACACCACGTGTTTCAGTTAATAAATATAGCCTTTTACAGTTAGAAAGAATTAGATCACTGTTTTTTGCTTTTGCTTCTTCCTGCTCTGAATATATCTCTACTGTGTTTCCCGAAGATGCTTTTTTCTCTTCACTTAACCCCTGCCTTGGGAGTATGGAGATGACAAAGTATTGTTTTGCTTTGCAACGGAAGTAATTTATCTTCAGGTACTTAAGGTGAATAGAATTGTAATATTAGATACGTTGGATAAATTAGGATGATCGATAGCACTCTTGAAGGGAGTTGTCTTTGTTAATAAATAAAGTACCATTTCAAGGCATTCACTGATAATGAAGCTGAGCAGCCAAACTAGAGACATTTTTCCAGCTTGTCGTAACCACAGGTCAGAAGATTTTTAATCACTGCAAGTACCAGCTGTCCATGCTGCCTGGAAGAAGATACTGAGGCTTGCATTTAATGGTATTCATTTTCAGTCAAGCAGAAGAAACTTTCTGAGAGGCAGGGATGGAGCCAATATCTTAAATCATTGTAGATTGCCTTGCACTGCACCATATTGGCAGTGCTTTTGCTCAGGACCTGGGGGTATGTGAGAGCATGACTCATTGACAGAATTCTAGCAACCTCTGCCTTGACTTACACATTGTGTATAAAAAATAGAGTTATTTTAACAGATTGGAATTGATCAACTGAAAAAATAAAGTCTGCACTAATAAGTCGTTTGTGCCACAATATAATGAATTGCAACATTTTCTCAGTTATAAATATTTTAATAATTAATACAAAAGCTATTAGCAATAGTAAAGTATAAATCATTACTTGAAAAATGAAGTTTTATTAGTGTGTGTTTATGTTCAGTGAATTGTTTTAGGAATTGCTTATTTACCTCTTTAATATTAAATCAAAATCATGCTTTGATATAAAATCAAGATAGATTAAGACATGATTTCCTCCTCTGATGAGAACAATGCTTTATCTAGTTGAAAAAAATTGCTTTTCTGCATTGATCCAGTGAAGTTCTGTTTCAGGGGGCACATTTTTGCAGAGTCTTTCTGAGTTCTGCACACTTTCTTGATTCCACTGACTTTTCTCCAGCTAAGTTGCCTTATCTTTGGATACTATTCATTGGCAGAAGATAAAGAATGTAAGTCTTTAACCAAGTTTTCCAAGGTATCCCACATTGTTAACTGTGAATGTTGTTTTCATGAACTATTAATGGCAATTTTATAACACGGCAGAATCCTGAGGAAGTATGAATGCAGAGGGGAAAAAATCCCCAGAAAATAAAAAATAAAGAAATCATAATACAATGCTGTCCTTTTGGAAGGGGCAAATAATATTTATGAACAGTTAGATTATGAAAGTATTATGCAGATCCTTAGCTGAGAACTGAAGGAGGATGCAATTAATGCTATTTAACTAAGTTTACACTTGTTAGATTAATTTAATTTGAGAAGACTAAGAAAAACTCAACAAATTGAGTAATGAAAAAGGTAAAATCAATAGTACTTGGGCTTCCATCTTCTCAGACAACGCTTTTCAGACACCAGGATTGTACTGCATGATTTACCACCTGTCAAGTGAATTAAAAACCCCCAGTGATTATTGCAACTTGAAACCAATTAGTGGGCCTGGTTATAATCCTTTCAGCACAGAAATTTCTCAGAATCACTGCAGTTTCTTTGCTTTTGTTAGCAATTTTGGTTACATAAAAAAAATAATAAAGATTTAATCTTACAACATTTTTTATATAGATAACAAAGGAGTATGCCAGAATTACTTTGCATATTTAATGTAGGCAAACACAGGCTTTTAAAGAACACAGTGGCAAAGTAAAAAATATATGGGAATTATAAAGGTTAGGACACTTATGACACACTTACTAGAATTTACTTTGAAATTTATAAAGGATTATGCCAAGCTGACATTTTTTAAATCAAAGCTGGATATTTTTGAATATTTGCTTGACTGAAATTACTGAATCTTATGCAGACATTTAGAAGAATCTCATAGTATGTGTTTTGCAGATCAGTGAGATCACAATAGTTCTGCCTGGTGTTATTTTATAAGAATTTACATAAGGAAATATTACCACATCTCCAGTTTAAAAATATGAAAAAATATTAATATAAAAAAGAAAAAACAATTTTTATATGTCAATAGAATGTCCAGCCCCTATCCCCTGTTTATCCAAAAAATAACTTAGCAGACTGTTCTCTTTCTTTACCGCCTGTTTCATAATTAAGGTTCACTTTCCAGAACATTTTCTAAGCAGCTGTCTATACTTGTCCAGTGAGACTTGTTTCAGTCCTTCTATAGACGGAGCAGAATATAAAGAGTTCTTTCCACAGCACTTGTTAACACAGAAAGCTATAACAGAATTTTGCCTGGATTTATAGATACCTTACATTTTTATATTAGGATTTCTGGAGTATGGATTTTTAAACCGAGCATTTTTATCACTGGTTGTAAAATGGAATCCCAAAATATTCAATTGTTTGTTTAAGAGAAGACCAACAACATTATGTGCACAATGAAGCAAGTTCAGCTATTGCACAAAACATTTATTATGCAGTATTTATGTTTTACTAGCCCAGGGAAAAGAACTAAACTTTTTCATCTCATTGAGGCTAGAGATAAATCATTGTTCATTTACTTGTATAGTGCCTAAACTTAAATTTATAAAACTTCTGAAATTAACACTAATGTCATGAAAGAATTTCAGATTAGTTACCATTTAAAACTTTGAATAAAGCATTGTAGAAGAAATTTAAGAATGTTTTTTAAAGATATTTTTAGTATGGTAATATATAATTACATGAAGCTTCACCAAGGCAGTTTGTGCCTGAACTATTACAAATTAATATTAACAAATAATGGTAAACTATTACTTTTTATTCTGTGAAATTCTCCTTTTATCTTCACAGCAAGATGACCTAAACATGCTAGTGCTCCTTTAGTTAACAACTTCCTGATATTTCCTTTTTTTTTTTTT
>JAHLSL010000056.1:13339749-13360379 GCA_025920805.1 Petroica traversi
CGGCACGGTGAGGTTGTGAGAGGTTGAGGGCAGCGTGGCTGCTTGGCAGGCATCACGCTGCCCCCGTTTGTAACATTAACTTGACGCGTGCACTCGCTATATTATTTAAGCTTGATGTAGAGCCTAAAAGTACCCTCTTCTTCACCGCGTTCCTTCAGCAGCGGGCTTTTGGAGACCTAAGGCTTTTGAGGTGAAGTAGCTGCAGAACTTAAGAGTGTGGTCGTTTCTTAGCCAGTATTTTCTCGTTCTCAGAAATTAAGCGAGATCTTTTGCCTGCATCTCATTCAGCAGCTGAATGTCTTGCCAGCGTTACTGCTTTGAGGGTTTAACTGCACAGAGTTCACCCATCAGGTGTGAGTTCTTTGCCTTGTTTCAGGGTTCTGTGGGCCTTGGTGCAGGTCAAAGGCTTGTTCCTGCTCCGATGACGCCACTCCGGGGGCAGCAGGGATCGATATTTAGTGCTGTATGTGTTGCTTTCTCCGTTTTCACCTCGAAGGGGGATCTAAATGCCACGCAGTGAAATGGAGGGCAGGGGTGATTTGGTGTCATGGTAACTTCTCGCCGGGCTGTAGACAAAATCCAGGGCTGCTGGAGGAGCTGCATCTCACACACCTCAGTCAGCAGCGGGGGGGTGCTGCTGCGATTCTTTTCCTTGAGGTGGCACTGAGAAGAGCAGCAGTCGTTCTGGTGAGTGCCTTGTATCTCAGCATTGCCCCTTCCAGTTGGAAAAGCCTACCAGGACAAACAGGAATAGGGATCACAAACAGAGCTACAGGAGCAGTGTTAGTTGAAGAAACAAAAGCACAGAGGTGGGGGGGGAAGCTTGCACAGTTCTGCATTCAAAAATCCACCACTCCTTTGTACAAATGCCTTGTCTTCATTTTGCCACTTACCCTGTTTTACTCTTTTCCTAAGTTTCCATAAAACTGACGTTCCAAGATGTTTCCATATGCTCTCAAGAGGAATTATAGATCTGTAAGGCTTTCCTTATCTCAAGGCTAATAAACTTCCATAGGAAAACACTGTTTGGTGAAAATAAGTAAATAAGTAGTGTTTTTACACGGCAGCACATGTGTGTGTGACTGGTCTAACCAAAGGCCAGTTTAACTGAGAGTGATTTCAGCCTTCTGTGCATGGTCTGGAAACAGAGCAGCCTCTGAGCTGAAGAGACATTAGAAAGACAAATGTGAATGGTGGTTTTTAAAAAATTTTCTTTCAAACCTCTGCTAGCCTCTAGCAGAGCATGCAGGCTGCTTGCATAGCCTGAGATGGCACAAATGCTCCCAGCTGCAGTGCCAAAGCTCTTCCCTTTTCCCAAAGCAAAGCACTGAAAGGATCAAACAAACCATTCTGAGTACAGGTCCCCACAGAAACATGAAGAGAATATCCACTAACCCCAACTCTGGAAAATTTTTAATTTCCAGGATGGGCAAAACCAGTAACGGAATTAAACAGAGTGAGAGTGTGTGTGGATGTTGGGGGAGGGTGGCTGGAATCTAAGGCAAGTTGCATTTTATTTTTTTTTTTCATTTGCCCAGACAGATTCCACTGTGAACATGTAATGGTTTTCACTGAGGCGCTGTGTTATTTTAAGGTAAATCTGCTGACTTCAGAATGCATAATCAGTTTCACGATCGTAATAAATTATATCACAGTCATCTCTGGTGGGAAAATGGAAGGAAATGCACAAAGCAAGAGTGCCAGGACAGCTTGCTGGTTAGGATGCTAGCCTAGAAACCACATCTTTCTTGCTTTTTTTTTTTTTAAGGAAATAATTTCAAAAGCATCTAGTTCAATTAAAAGCTCATTCTGAAAGCATTGCAGGCACTCACAATTTAAGTCTGTCTAAAAGATACTTTTGAAATCGTTGTTGCAGTTCAGTTCCACAGCTGTAAACTGGGAATTGCTGCTCTTCTTGCAAAGGTGATGTGTGAATAAAATATATTTGAAAGCGACTGGAACCAAATGGAAGCTCTCTGAGGAGCTGGGATGGACAGACAGCCTACACAGGCTGTGGCACTGAGAAAATTTATTCACTAGAGCAGCCACAGCTTAGGCAGCTTGGGCATCTACCCCCCTCCTGGCAGGTTGTTCCCAGCTCTGGCTTTCACTGCCACAACTGTTTGCACAGCAGTGCAGTGAACTTGATCAAGGAATAGATCCAGCTGGTAAAAGATAAAATGTATGCTGACTGCATGGCAACACAAATGACTGTGCCAGCCAAAACACTGGTTGGCACGTGGAGCCGAGTGAAGGCTCTGCGAGGAAGGAGGATGGGAGTTACTTGAGCAACCTGCTGCCAAATGCAAAATCACAGCCTCTTTTTATTTTTCAGGCACCTTAAATGTTAATTTGGAACAGAAGAAGTTGCGTTCTAATGTGTAAAAAGGATTGACCATGGACAGCTGGAGGATTTTTGTCACCAATTTCTATACAAGGAAAGCTGGCTCTCTAATTTGTGTATTAAAAAACAGAAGTAAAATTAAATAAATTTTTTTAACAATGGAAGTAGCTCACAAAAAATTACTTAGAAGTCATGTTATATTTTGATTTTTCCAAGGAATATAATAGAAAAGTTAAATATTGAGCACTGCCTTTGAAAGAGACAGCTAACATTTTTTATAACTTTTCTTAGAAACTTATGTTATATGTCTTTTCTAGGATTGCTTTTTAATTACCACTGCCTAATTGTGAGATAAATCATTGTTGCATTACCCTTTTATATTTGAGATAAAGATCCTCATACTTTAGGTTTGTCTTTCCAGGCTTCAGTGGCAGTATACTAAAGATGAATTTCATCTATTCCATGTGACACAGGTTGTTTAACAGGAAAATGTTTTTATTAGAAGAACTGGGTTAAGGGTCCATCTGGAACCAATTGAATTCTCTAATGGCCTAACCCTCTATTTCTAGAGGGAGAGAGGAGAAAAAGCAGAGAGCAAATTCAGGCTAACAGTGCAGTTCTGCAGTGTGCATTTAAGAACTTTCCCCTCTGCTCCCCCCAGCCTCTTGTTCCTGCTCTCTTGCTGTAATTTGCCACGTCTTCAGCTTTGTACATACAGCTATTTTCATGACTTGCTGTAAATTATACTGTTCAAATAACTGCTGTTAAAAGTCATCATCAAAAAAAGGATGGGGGAGCACTTAAATGGGGCAAATGAGGGAAGAGTAAATTGTGGTGTGAGAAAGGAAATGACCGTGGGTCTGAGGGAAGCCCAGGGCTTCCTCAAGCCCTTGTCACTTGCGGCAGTCATCCCTTCAGCCCAAATGCCATTTAATTACAGACTCAGCCCTAGACCTGGGTGATCAGCAGCCCTCTTTAGATAATCAAAGTACCCCTGTACCTCTCAGGACTGCATGCAAAGGCTTTATCCATATATGAGGTGCCATAAAAATGGAAGGCTTCATTTTGCAGCTGGATTCAATGTCCGCTGATGATCCCAGATGTATTTCTGTTATTTCAAGTGGCTTTGGCTGAGCTAAAATAGAAAAAAAAACCCCAAACCCCAAACCTAAAACATTTGCAATAGCATTTCTGTAGGAAAGACTTCATATCAAAAAGGCATTGAAGCAGCAATTGTCCTGATGTCACATTGTTTATAAATCCAGAATTTAGCCTTATTTGTTTTCACGTTCAGGCACAATGTTAAGCAATTTCTTTCTCAGAATGGCCTGTTAGACATCAATTGCTTGCTACTTGCCCAGGACAAAAAGGGCTACAGCACATACATTAATATATGTCCTGGGATTTTCCACACTTTTGATTGCATTACTTCTTTAGTTTCCTAGCAGAGAGTAAGAGTCATTCTGGATATATCACTGGACTTATCTTTGCTGTTTTAGCAGATAAAATGTCTTTGCCAAAACCACCTTAACCTTGTTAGTGAAATAGCAAAAAAATTCTCCCAACAGAAAATAATTTTCCTTTCTGAAGGTGGCCATTGAAAACATTTTATTTGTAAGTCAGGTTGCATTATTAACTCGTATCAGGGTGCACTGATAGCAAAATGTGGGAAAAGAACATTATGTTGCTAATAGCAAAAAGAGCTACGAAGTCTGAAGCTGTGAATTTTGTGTAGCTTGTGTTCCTTAGCACCACATCTCTGACAGAAACAATATAGGGTAGAGCAAAGAGGAAATGAACTTAAAAAGTGTTGATTGTAAAATATTAGTGAGTATATTCATGTGTGTGTTTGGAAAGGAGATAACTGTGCAGTTCATTCCTAACCTGCTCTGCCCAAATGCACCACACAGTTATTTGAAAAACCTTAAAAAAAAAGATAAAATTCTAAGTGCAAAGAGCCTAAAAACACATCCATATTGAGAAACTGTACCAAACTGATTATTCAGCAGGCAAAATGGAAATTTCAAGTTGCATAGACAGCTAATTGTGGCCTGCCTGTGGAATGACAGGTCTATAATTTTTAGTTTTGTGCACATTCAAAGCCAGTCACCTTGACACTTAACAGTCCATTATCTGCCGGCCACCGACCATATGATGATATTCAAAGAGTGACAGGTCTTTTCCATTACAGAATGATAAAATGCACTATGCTTTATTTGGATAAAGCTGTCTTCAGAGACAGCACAAACCAAATGCTTATCTGATCCTTGCATGCAACAGTGACACCGAAACACCTTTTACTCCACAGGGCTAACCTGTTCTTTGTTGGGTATTTTGTTGTTGTTATTGTTGTTGTTCTTTTGGGATCAAGATGAGTGAAATTGGTATTCCCAGTATTGTTTTCCAGAAGAACAGACAAGTTGGCATTCATATCTATGATTTCTTTCAGTATTAAATAAGACAGATTGCAGGAAGCATTGGGACACAGGTCATGCAGCTACATGATTCATAATCTAAGGAGAAATGTTTGGGGTTTTATAAAGAGATTGTTTGTTTTCAGCATGAATACAGACCGAGGTCAAAAAACATGTCCCAGGATACTTACTATCAAATAACAAAAAAAACAGCAAACCACCACAAATCAGGCTGAGACTTGGCATTTGATTCCAGCTCAGACAAAGGGGCTGGATGCAGCCTGGGACTCCCCTGGATGAGGTAAATGTGTCTGTGGCTCTGTCCCTGCAGGAAGAGCACGAGGCTGGGGACTGCGTCTGCGAGAAAAACACGGCTGGAAGGTGCTTGGAGGTTGCTCCTCAGGTCAGGGGTGATCCAGGCAGGGCAGGGGAGCTGCAAAAGCCACAGTGGGCAGGGGGGAGTCTGTTCCTTCCATTCTTTCCAAGCCTACAGATAATAAGAGTGCAGGAGCTCTCAGTCCTGCAGCACTGAATGGGAGATGGGCCCGCACAAGTCCTGGACTTGGTTTTGGCCTCAGCCTCAGTTGCTGTGTCAAACCCTTCTCGGTGAATTTTATTTATTTATTTCCAAACGTCAGTTTTTAGTAGTGAATTCTGAATGTGCCTTTTGAATAGCTGTTTTTTTAAACTGTTTCTGGAGTTTCGACAAAGAGTCAGGACTGTTTTTCTTAGCCAGTAGGGCCTGCTCCAGCTCCCAGGGACATTAGTGCAAAGATGCTGACTGATTCATTATGTGCTGGAGCAAGGCCTATAGAAGAAACCGTGCAGAGATGAGTTTTTACAAGACATAACTTTTATCAACACTTCATTTCGTAGTGATCTTAAAATGATAAAAATTCTGCGAATTACAAATTTACACAGCACTTTTCTTGAGCATTTGGAATGAGCAGTGGTGACTTTTGCCACGGGAAAAAATGATTTGTGGGTTTTCCAAGTGATACACAACTGTCATTTCACTGTTAAATACTATTTTTTTTAGGTCCTTGCTTATACAGAAATGAGTGATGATAAAAATACAATATTTTTGTGACTTCTTTTTTTTTTTACAAAAATGTACCTTACTTGCAAACTTTCAGTCTCCTGTGTTCTCATATGTACAGTATACTGCAAGTATTTATATACAGCTCTGGAGAAAAGGCTAATGAACAGAACATACTCTGAAGAGAGCAGTCAGGGGGCTTCATTTGTTCCCTACATGCTGCAATAATACTAATACACCTTTTACTCTACAGAATGGCTTGTACTTGGGGAATTGTGTTTCATCCAATTTTCTTGCAAATAATGAACAAGTTCCCCCAGGTTTATTGGCACTATCCTGTGCACACTTTTTTGGTGTAAATTATTTATTCTACTAATTTAACAGCAAACAGTGAGCTTAGTGAGGCAATTTCATACATATTGGTTGTAGGTTAATTATTTAGGGATTGAGATATCTCTGGTAATGCCAAATAAGTACAGACCTAATCAGAGAAAGCAATTGAATGCGTCTAGGTTTTCCAAATCTCAGATCATGCAACCATTATTTGATGGTCATTAAGTTTGGTGTTTTATTGCAAAAGAACATGAATGTGTTTTGAGGTAGCCCACAAATTAACCCTTGGAGCTCCTGTCATTTCCCAGGCAATCGATCCCTTTGAGCCAGCTCACCAGAAGATTCAAATCCACGCATTCTGTTACTCTGGAAATAGAGGTGGTTAAGGATGTTTTTGGATATGTGTCTTATGGGATAGCTTAATGGTTTGGAGGCTTTAGACATATGAATGCTGAAGAGTCAACAGATAAAGAATATTTAGAACCATAATAAACACCCTCTGCTGATTTTTCTTTAAGTTGGTGTGCAGTGGAGGTGGCTTAACTGCTATAATTGTCACTATTTTTACAGAGAGATTTTGATGCTAATAATTTGCAAATCACTAAACATCTCATGTGCTATAGCCTCACTATCCAGTGTCAGTTTAATTGGTATTGTGTAATTTTTTTAACTCAATGAGGAAAACTATCCTCATGAGTATTTTTCAGCTGATGTGTCATAACTGGATGATTCATTCAAGTGAGTAGAGTGAGCTCTGAGTGGAGCCTGGGAAGATACTGAGAGAAAAGCCACATTAAGAGAACTCTGTGAGCAGTGCTTGGACAACATGTTGATTTTAAGGCATAGTTGTTTCCATTCTGCTGTCTTTATTTCTGCAGCAAAATGACTGCTCTGGGCTGTGCTGTGCTTGGATCCTTAAAACACACTCCAGAAAGCTCTGCAGAAGGGTTAGAAACCCTTTATGTTCAGGTTCTACCACCTCTTCAGTAGCAGTTGGAGGTGTTGTCTTTTTCAATATGGGGTAAACTGCTCTGTAGGCTGGTTTTTGGTGGGGTTGGGGGTGGTAGGGTTTGTTATTAATTCTCTTCATGCTTGATTTGGGCTGTTTTGGTTTTGTTTGTGTTTAATACATGTGTGTATATAACATCATTTTTAATGTTAAATTTAAAACAAGTTGCAGATGGTGGGGAAGATTTGAGATGATATTTTTCTTTTCCTAAGGCAGTTCATTCTGCAGTTTTAGGCCAGCCTTCACAGAAGTGCTTGCTCTCCTACAGGTGAGCTGAAAAGATGCCCAACAGGATGGGTTTGTTAAGGTCTATCCAAAGTTCTAAAGTAGCTGTGGGGTGGAATGAAGAGATACTTCCAGCCATCAGCTGAGAGATCATTCTCTTTTATGGAACCATGGAAAATAAAAATTAAAAACATGAAAGGAAGGCTGTAATAGTTGGAAGAGTGTATGAGAAATCTTGGCGAAATTATGAAATAAAACATATACAGCTGTGCTAAGAAAAATATTAACTCAGTTTTAAATGCCATGAGTCATTAGGATGTGTTAAAAGCCCATGTACAGCCTAGTATGTTTTCCCAGGAAAAATGAAGAAGGAAAGTTGAATCTCACTTCACTGTAGAAAGTTTTAATAACAGGACTATGCTGCAGTTTTTCTTAGGTGCTGTCCCTCTGTTCTTATGTCCATCAGCTTAGAACTGTAAAATTCCACATGGAAATTGAAAACCAGATAATCAAAGGCTTCAGAGTTACACAGGGTGAATATAGGAAGGGTTGAAGGGTTATGTGGAGGATTTGGAGTGATGGGACATGCTAATTCTTGTTGTTTTAGAATCTTATTTTGTTAAGGTGCCAATGACAAGTAAGAAAAATCACCTTTTTTCACAATTCAAGAATTATATGACCTGATAAACTGGAAGAGAAGAAAGATTCTCATACTGCTTGGTTTCTGTGGACTATTCACACAGTGAAGCTGTTTTTTCCTACGGAGTTGAGGATGCCTAGGAAATTGATCCATGCAGTGTGATCACAACTGAGGAATAATTTTGTGATACTGCTCTGGCAGGTGAGTGAGCACAACAAAGACTCAACTTTGTAAAACAAGTGGTTTTCTGACTGTGATAAACCAGCTGTTCATTCAGTATAAAGAAGAGAAATAGATATGGACTTAGAGAGCAGTGATGGATTGGTCTTTAAAAGCCTGCTAATTTAGGGAAAAAAATTAAATATTTGTTTTACTAACAGAGATGGAGATGCTTTAGCTAGTCCAGTGTTTAAAGTTGTGTCTGTATCACACATCTTAGAATTCTGTAAAGAGCTACCTGAAACAGAGGTATAGAAGCAATCCATGTACTGAAAGCAAACTTGTTTCTAATAGTATGGAACTCAATAAGCTTTAATTTATCCTGTTCAAGAAAACACTGGATTTGAATTCCTTGTGTTTTCTTTCCTCCTTATAGATTTTAAATCATCAGTGCAGGATGCAGTGAAATTAATGGATTACAAAGGTGTAGTTTTGTTGGTTGTGATGCTGCTTCTGGGTGAGAATTCTGTAAGAAAATCCTGGATCTCATTCTGCCATGTTCCTCGTTTTGCTTTGCTGATCTGAGCTGAGATGCGTTTGCTGTAAGGTGACATGAGACCCAGCACTCTGTTTCTACTGACAGACCTCGGGTTCCCCCTTCTCTTCCTGGCACTGACTTGAAATTTTGAAGAGAGAATATTGCAGACAGCACAGCAGTGAGGATTTTAATAATTTTTGTAACAAAATTCAGTGAAAATCTTGAGAAACTCAACATGCCTTGTCTGCTGGGCTTTGTGCAGTAATTGCTGTTGTATTTGTGCTGAGGTGCAGTTCTTCAGCAGAGTGTAAAGCAGTAGGAATGGCTGTGCAGGAGGTGTGATGCTCTCTGCTGCATTACCAGGCCCAGTTTACTTCCTGTCATACCTAATGGCATGGAGAGACAGCTCACAGCCTGGCTGCCTGGAAAGGAGGGCACAGGGCTGATTTGGATGCAGTCAATCTGATCAGGGAAACCTGAAATAAGAACACCTGGCAGATTCAGGGGCTTCTGGGTGGAATGTAACCTTTAAAAGTCTCAAGAGAATAACACATGGTCTTTCAATGACATGTCTTTCAATGAGTTCTCTCATTTTCACATTGTTCTTTGGTATGAAATGTTTAACAGAGATTCCACCTGCCTGTTCCACAAGTAGGTCAGTATTTGATAACTGCATTAAAATTGGACTTTTCTAAATCCTCTCTCTCACTATAATCCTGCCTGTCCCTCTCAATTTTCCTGTGTTCTAATGTGCCATTATGGAGAAAACGTGGAGTCCTTTTTTTTAATTATTTCTAAGTTGTCACCCACAATGAAGCTGTTTTGTTTTAGGTTTGGAGCACATCTCTTCCCTAAAAGCTTCTGAAGGTAGGCATCAGAGATATGATGTCACATAGGAAAGGTTCTGTAATGCTCATGTAAAATTCTATGTCTTTTTGTCTTGTTCTGGAAAAAACCACACACAGTGTTTTGGGCTTCTGAAAGTGTCTTAAAGAATATATTTGGAATATTTAAATATATTTGGAATATTTAAATATATTTGGTAATTTAACTCTTCAGCTCATTTTCAATGTGGCCTATCACTTCTGGTGTGACATTACTGAAAACCTTCTGATTAAAGCCAGCTCTCTTATGCATACTTTACCTCTGTGACCTATGAGTAGCTTGAAACCATTTGAACTCTGTCTAAATTGGATCCCCCTGGTTGTGAGTGTTACTGCATGTCAGTTCTGTGTCAGTTGGATGGAAATCTTGCTGCAGAGGATGAAAGTTCACAGCTCAGTATTAATCTACTGGGCAAACTACATCTAATGCCTTCAGTTTTCTTGAAATATAGCTTCTGATGACCTCTGACAGGTAAAATACAATATAGGATTTTCTAATATTCATTTTCAGTGTAGCTATTTAAAATAAAGCATGTATCATCCTTCTGTACTAAATAAATGCTGTGAGAGACAAAATTAAGAATAGTGACAAGTGGATTATTGGATGTGGAGACTTTTGTTAATAAAATATGTCTAGGTCCATTACTTCCCAATTTTCTTGGAATAGAAAATGCAGATCCTGGCTTGGCTAAAGGAGGCTGTGAGCTGCTGGCTGGGATTCCCTTGATATCTCTTGGATGAGACTTTCAAACTGCTGTGTGATCTTAATAGAAAAAATAATCCTGAAGATGCATGGCTTCTGGAGCAGGCAGAACACATCACAGCACAAATTGCTGAGTGCTGGTGGAGTGTGTCTCTAACTCACAAATAAGAACTTTGTGTTTAGCACCAGCTGCTGTTTAAAGGAGAATCTGTATAGGTTTGTGCAGCTTAGATGACACCATTATCAACATCTTGTGTTAAACAGTGACAACAGTGACACCTTTGCCCTTGTCACTGTTAGGGAGACTTCCAAGTACATTACATTTGGGTTTGCTTTTGAAGTGACCTTTTTGGACTCAATATCTAAACCTAAAAAAGGAAAAATTTCTCATAGGTACAGTTTTGTAAGTCTGCAACTTTCTCTCACCTCTGTTAAAACTAACAGCAAAACTCATACCTCTTTCAGAGCAACACGTTTGACTTCTAAATATTTATTTAGAGTCTGAAAGGAAACAGATCCTGAATTCCTCGCAAATCCCAAACTGTCTCTGAAAAGAGTGGGATTTGGTAGGAAGAAAGAAATGTAAGGTTGAGCTCTGGTTTGCAGGGGGGTGATGCTGGTGCTGGGAGGGGTGATTTTTATGCACTAGACAGGAACCAAATCCATCTTTCTCAAAGCCCTGCTTCAGTCCCACTGAGGAGAACTGACAAAGGGTGCTGTGCTTGGCCAGAAAGGAGCCTTTGGCTCTGCAAGAAGCCTGAGCTTCAGCCCCATGTTTGAAAGAGAAATTTTAGTCTTTTGAGAGTGAACCTACTCAATAGCATCTTTTGAGCCCTTCCAGCTCCTCTGGTCCTGAAGCTACAGTTTGTCATTACAAAACATTGCCCTTGGATGAGTCAGATAAAATATCTCATCCAATGACTCTCATCTTGTCATTCCTCTTAGGGAAGTACAACACAATAGTAATAAATCAGTACTGGTATGACCAGAGGTATTTGAAGACAGTGGCAATTGGATCAGTCCTTGGGCAGTTTAGGAGCATATTTTCCTGTTGTTTCCATTTTTAAACCCAGACTTCTAAAATCCTGACAGCCTGGCTCTTTTTCCTGTGAGTCACACAAGGAAATAAATTTTTGATTACAACATGCAAGAGCCCAGAGCCCAAAACCTTGGAGTTCTCTTATGTCAGAGGCTCTAAGACCTGGAATTGGAGGCTGTATTTCAGATGTTGGAGGAGCTCCCCGTGGGTGCAGAGTTGGGGTCACACTCATCTCTGGGAGACCAGAGCTCACCCAGAGGCAATGCCACAGGAGCTTCCTGAGCTGTACCTACACATGTTCTGAAATAAATATAGAATTACAGCACAGGGGCTCTCACAACAATGTAACAAGAAGAAAGTGTTTGAAGGAATGGAAATTAAGTAGCTTGCAGACTATGGCAATCTTGTGGCTGGTGGGCTTTAATCATTGATTTTTGCTTTGTTAATTTGGCAGTATTGAACGTGGGTAACTGTGGCACTCAGACCCGACAAATCCGTGGAAAAGAGCACGCTAATGAAAATCCCATCAGAAAATGAGGGAATGCTTCAAAGTAATGGGAGTGTGTGCAGGTGGATTCTGGACTGGGGGAATCAAAGCACGGTCTGACAGCAGTGATCTCTTCCCTTGCTGTTCATTGGCTCACACTGCTCATTTTGATAGAGACCCCCAGATATGGAGAAGTAATTTATCCTTTGTAGAACTCCCATATGTGGGAAATTTTCTTTTTAAGCTTACAGAGAGCTTTAAAACAGGCCAAACTTGAAAGAATAGAAAGAAGCCAACAACAATGGATAGAATAGTATGGTTTAATAGTTTTTGCATACAAAATAGCTGGCTAAAAATCATGTATACTTAAATAGAAGTTTTTTATATCCACATAAATAAGGGTTTGATCTCAAGGCAGGGCAGAATGTGTGCTCTTTTCAGTTTTATCAGTCTAACTAGAAGTGAAGCCAAGGATTTCAGTGGGATGAAGGTGATCCTGTATCTTCTGCTCTCTGACCCAACAGTATAAAGTATATCCCTTAGTCTGAACTTGGGCAGAAGCTTAAATGTACATTTGTCCAGGCTTATTCTAGACTTGACCTTCTTAAGGCTAACGGTTTGTTCTAAATGGGAAAAAATCACTGTCAGATTATCATCTTATCTTGCTTGTGGCTAGAGACCCAAGCTGATCTGAAAAAGTTTTGTGTCTGGATGTGTTTCAAAAGTGGAAGTGATTTGTAGGCTTGGCTCTATACTGGATATGCCACTGGCCTTGTGGAAAGTCAGAAGTGAACCCCCACTTTTTTCCTTCCTCTACTGCATTGTCATATTTTTGGTTTTAATCTTTTCCTTTTTGCTTCTCCTTCCCTGAGATGAGGCATCTCAGTGGATGGATCACTGTGACAATGAGGTTGGTACCAACCTCAGCTTCTCTCAGCCTCTCCCAGCTCTGCCAAAGGCTGTGCTCTGTCTGGATGCACAACAGGAATCCACAGGAAGCCTCCCCAGGGGCACACAAAGGTATCCTGGTGAAATTCTGACTGAGACTGCATTCATGAACTGGTTTTCTTTGAGAAGGCACTTTTTAGAGAATGATTGCAGTTTTGAATTGCAGTAATAACATCACAAAAGATGGAATTGTGGTCAGTAGGTCTGAAGGGAGAAAGAAACACCCCTAAACTGCACAGTTTGGGTTAACCAACAGAGAAAATTACTTTTAAACACAAAGGTTTTGAAGTCAACTCATGGGAAAAGATATGAGAACCCATGGAAATCCCACCTAGATTAGTTGGGAAACCTGAAAGTATTACAAGAAATTCTTCTCAGGATTCTACTTACCCTTCTTCTACTAAACCTCCTATCTGTATATTCCCTAATAGAAAGGAATCTTCTAGATATTTGTTAGCTTTCTAATTAGGCTTATTGATCATTAATCCGAATAAATCCATGTGCAGAAACGTCTCATTATAATTCTTTCAAAACATGCTATAGGACATTCAAGAGATGTTTGTGCCTGGTCATTTTCCATTTCATGGTTTCTGCCATGAGTGTGTCATGGTGGGATTGAAGGTCCAGTTTAGTTAAATTTTCAAATTTTAGAAGCTGGTGCTTGGAATCCACTACTTGATCTTAACATTGTCTTTTGTACATGAAAATGTTGATGTGACTGTAATAAGTGCGAGAGAGAAATATTTTAATTGATAATAACACTGTTTCTATAATTTATGTGTCTTTTGTTTAGTTTTGTTGCTTATTTATGTGGCTTTTGTGAGGTTTTTTATTTAGTTGTTGGGGTTTTTTTGTTGCTTCCCAGTCCTTGCTCAGCTCTACAAGCACACAGTGAAGTGTCAGGAGGAATAACATACAGCTTGCAGTCCATCATCTGCATTCCCTTTGCATTAGGTGTAACACTGGCATGAAAATCAGAGCCCCTGCTCCAATTTTTCCAGCTGTCTCTGTCTCCCTGTGATCTTTTTGTACAAATTTTCTGGCAAGTCTATGAATGTGCACACTTATATCCCTTTCTTGGGCATACAGACATTTTGCTATCTCAAAATATGGGTAAAAATAAATAGAATAATTCCTTTTTTTTCAGCGATTTGAGTGCGTCTACTGATGTAGGCAAACATCAGTAAACAAAACATACATATAATATAAAAAAATTACAATATCTTCTTTCTTTGTCCTCTTGCTCTCAGATTTCTATGTAAGTTTGCTTTGTTTTCATTCAAAATGTATGAATATATCAGGATCTTTTCACTGCCATCTTCAGGACTTATTTATACTTTTACAGCTTCAGAAATTGTTAACTTTTAGGCAATAAATGTCATCTTACTTCTGAGGTTACATTTGTTTGATTTCCCTCAGCAATATTATTGCTTTAAGACTGTAATATGTTTTCTATTTTGGTATTTTTTCTGTTGCCCCAAGGGACTCGAGCTTTGACTGGAATTTGCATTGGCCACGGTGCTGTTCTTATTCTGCACATGGTTGTGGGTAGACAGGCCAGAGTGCCAGGGCTGAACATGATATTCCACTGGAACAGCTTGTGCCAAAATTCTGGACTTGAACAATTTGGAGGAGACATGATGTCACTGTCTCCCTAAAGTGCATTTGAACAGAAAAGCTGTACTGTATTTTGGGCGTGCGTTTCAAAAATAACAATTAAAGTAAAATCTCGTAGGTTTCATTGATTTTTGTATTAGCCCTCTGGTTTCACAGCCTTTGCACTGCATTGTGCAGTGTCCTGGTGGTATTTCTGTTTCATTATTTTTCAAGCAGAGTTTGATGACACTGATTTAGCAGTTTCTCACAGTTCACTGCTCCAGTTTTCATCAAATTATACTTGTAGTTATACTAGACACTTTCATCATCAATTTCCATATGCCTCAGAGACATGCAGGGACCAGTTTGCCAACACTGAACTCAAATGCCAGACAATAACTGGAATACAGGATTTCTTTTCCTAGGGTGTCTGAAACAAAGAGTATAGAATCCCTCCATTCTTAGCAAGTGTTTTCAGCCTGGATGCATTCAAAATCTAGACAATAACTGCTATGGAATATTGATTTTGAAATGCCAAGTCAGGAGATAAAAATGAACATTGACCAGAGATGATACCATAGGACCTTCGCCATTTCTTTCCCAAAACCTTTCTTACATTACAGCCTTACTGCCTGTGGATTTAAGGTTAGCTCTTTCCCCACAGAATGGGAGGATTCCTAAGCAACATGAGCTGTATTTTCTGTACAGCAGAGTTGGATAATGATGATAATTAACACATAGTGAAGATTTTGGCTTTGGCCTCTTAGGTTTACGTGTACCTTCAGATCAGCAGTGTTACAGGGGACTTTTAAAGTGACAAGGCTCCTGAGCACTGTGAGAGTCTTTGCCTTAATTTAAGGAGTCTTGATTGCTCAAATTGGAAAGATGTCCATGTAGGAACACCTGTCACCTTTAAAGGCTTTCTGTTATGCTCATCCTACAGTTTTCCATAAAGACATCACAGTTCTGACCCAGAGGGAATTGGGATTCCATAATCCAGAACTCGATGTAGATTTGATGGAGACCACGGTTCTTTATCTCTGTTAGAAGCATAAAGTTAATTATGCAAGGCAGGAAGTGAAGCTTTATTTGTTTAGATGTAAAGAGGTTAACTCTGAGTAGCTCTTGACAATAGTCATCATCATAGGGAGATGAATTTGCCAGTAAATCTGTAGTCTTCAAAAAAATATCTTCAAGTTACACAGGAGTAATAGTCTCTCTTCTGCACTACCATGTAAAATGCTTTCTTTTCACTAAGAAATAAGATCTATTTCAGTTTTGCATTTTGCTTTCCATGAGGATTTTTGATGGATTTTGAGAATTTCGTACCTAACTTTCCATGCAACAGGGACCTTCTCTCAGGAATAGAGAGAAGAATTTTTCTCTGTATGCAGGAATTTCAGTTTGTGGAGGTTGACGTTAGAAAAATGCACTCAGTGTGATAGAAAATCACCTGAGTGAATCTTCTGTCTAAAGTTAAAAGGACATGGATAGAGTTAGAGTGTAGACAGGAGGCCATCTGGTATCACTGTGACTCCTCAAACTGATGGGGACACAGCTCATGTTACACCCGGGAACAGAGCAGTGTGTGACCAGGGTCTGCCACAGGACGAGGTAATCCATGTGATCAGCAGGGAAGGGAGTTAAATAAGTTAAAGGCTGAGGAGAGGTTTGTAACACATTCTACTGTAGTACTAATTCCTGTTTTCTGACAGACCATCAGCTGTTGGAATTATTTGCCACAATGGGCTTTGAGTGTCTGAACTGCAGGTGAATTGAACTGAAGGTTTTCTCACGCGCTGGTTTTCACTCAATGCATTATAAACCAATTAAATGATAAAACGATCACTTGGGGAAAAAGGCATCCACCTTCCTCTGAACAGGTAAATTGTTATGCAATAAATAGGATGTTTAAACACCTCATGTTACTCCCACAGTTATGTTTTCTCTGCCACAGCTCATTGACCAAAATGTGACCCCCCAAAACCTTTGCTTGTAGTGTGCCCTGAGCCTTCAGCATTTGGGAGTTCCTGCAGTGATGCCTTTGCAGTAACTGCTATCCATCAAACAACACTTGGCTCGTTATGTACATACAAAACTGAAGTCACTGCCTGCTCTGTTATGAAGGAATAAATCACCCATGCATCCTTCTTAATTCTGAGAAAAGAATGTTCAGTGGAATGTTCAGAAAAAAAAAAAAAGGTATGATTCCTTTTCCAGGTTCCTTGACTATCAGTTACACTGGGAGTTTTTAGAAGGACAAACAACTCACCTCCAGCTGGGGTCTTTTGTATTACTTTATTTCTACAGAGGGCAAGTAGAAAAATTCCAATTAAATATTTAATTTTATTTAATTTAAAGGGGCAAGGCAGCAGACAAGCATTATCCTGTGACAAAGTTCTGGTCATAAAAAGAAAAGACTGCCCAGAGGGCAACTAGTGATATTTCCTTCAGTAATCTTACCTGATGCTCCATCAGCAGAATAATGACGTGCTCTTCTGTGTCTGCAAATTCTGACAGAAGGCTCAAATTTCACTTCCTTTTGGCAATTGTCATTTTCCTCCAAAAGCTGGTGTGTTTCTATGGAAAGGCTGGGGGTTCTTTCTGAAGATGTAGTGTTTTCTGGAGTGTTGAACAGTTTAGTTTATAGGGTCCCAGGTTGTGAGGGAAGAAGTCAGGTAAAAATTTATAATGGGACAGATTATGAAGCCATGAAGTCTGGGTTTTTTTTCAGCTTTTAGGATTCAATTAGCTACTAGTTCCAGTCTGCAATTTTGTTAAGAAGCTCTAAGAGCAAAAAAAATCCAATTTGCAAAATTGGAATCCTGTTGGTTTGGATTTTTTTTCTCTGTTTGTTTGTTGTTTATAGGTAGTACTCTGTTTTTCTGTTGTTTTCATGTTGTTGGCCAGCATGCACACCAAATGCTCTGTGACTTATGGCCTACAAATGAAACAAGAGAGCAGTGGAGAACTTCAAATCTATCCAAATATATTTAGCAAATTTGGAACATTGTGGGGCTCAGTGGGGCATGAAGCCTAAATGAATGCAGTTTTCTTCTGTTCCACAGAGAGGGAAGAATTTCTGCTTCAGCGAGGGGAGCAAGCCTGGTAAGACACAGTTTTTGGCAGAACTGCACTGGTCTGTGCTGACATATGGTGAATACAGTGACTTTTGGTGTAGATTGCTACCAGTGGCCGTCTGCTGGATCAAACTCCTCTTTCTTAAAATGTTAGGAAATTAAACAATTCATTGTCTAGTACTGTATCAGCATGCCCCAGTCTCTGCAGGCCAAAACTGAATTGTCTGCAGTGCAAATGGGAGCCCTTGGTCTTAAAATGGCTAAAAAATCCAAAAAATTGAAACAAACACCAAATCCCTCTGGTACTGTGTCCAAAGGCAAAGATAGTGTGAAACACTGGCCTGGCTCTTTCAGGAGCTGTAGCACACCCTGTGCCAGCCTTGGTCCTGCACTGCAGACTGGGACACTGAATTGTGCCAGCACAGGCATCCATGAGACTGCTGTGGGCTAGACTGGGCAACTGGTCTGCCTCAAAACCCTTTCTGCCCTTTTGGAAAGAGCCTTTTTAAAGACTGAGTTTGTTCTTCACGTGTGGTTTGCATGTGTTTGAAATGGGGTTTTGTTTAGGTTTGTTTTTAATCCCTTTCTGTGTAAAAGATCTCTCAAAAAATCCTATTATTTAAGGAATGAGTGCTCAGAGTTGGAGTTTAAATTATACTTTCTTGTACTGCTTTACAGATACTTAGGAAAGATTTTTCCTGAAGTGAAGAGTAAAATTAGGTAGGTGTCTGTGCTTCAGGGTGTCTGAACTACGCTGTGTGTGTTTCATAAGCTGTTAGCTCTGTCCTGTGTTTGGCAGAAACTGGATGCAGGGACACCTATGAAATGTGTTAAAGATGACATAATAGATCAGGAGGAATGCGTGTGCTTTCCTTGATACGACAGTGTTTTAAAATTTTTAACTTGCACCTCCTGAATCTGTGCATCTGATGATACTCACTTTGGATTTGTAAAAGTGAAATAAACAAAATCTAGTGCCAACTCTGAACATGACTAAAGTTTCATGTATAACATACATTTTCACTGTTGTAAATAGGAAGCATTAAGGTAATGAAAAGCTGTTTGTTCACTTTTTTTGAATTTGAAAAATCAGTCCTGTGACACTCAAACATCTCATTTACTTTTTAAATGTATTATCTCTGAAATCCTCTTTGTCAAGTGTGTATTAATTAATAAATGTTCCAGCCATAATCTAGATATTTTATTTTTATGTACTTGCATTTTGATGCTGCTGTTTTAAATTAGAGAAGGAAGGCAGCAGAATTCAACTCCTTTCCTTAGAAAACCCTTCAATCAGTTTAAGTAAAATATTTTTTTCCTTCTTTTAGCAACATTTCTAAGGTGAGTACCTCTTTGGAAAGCATACTGAAAACAAGTAGTTTGTAAAAGGGAAAAGTTCTGTTGTGTGCCCTTAACAGAAATGTTTCAGATTTTGTCAAGCCATATATT
Organism: Petroica traversi; assembly: GCA_025920805.1. NCBI lineage: Eukaryota > Metazoa > Chordata > Aves > Passeriformes > Petroicidae > Petroica > Petroica traversi. The sequence continues at coordinate 13,358,637 of JAHLSL010000056.1, forward strand.
AACAACAATGCTCTTGATGGCTGTATTACAGCTTGCTGTTGTGCTGTGAATAAGGTGTGACCTTAGAAGCAGGTCCCACTCTGGATTCATGTGAGCAAAACCCAAGCACCACGAACTTCCAGGCCACAGGGCTTGCTGTGTATAAGGACTAGAGGGACAGGTAAATGCTCATCTCAGTACCAGGGCCCTGAGACACCAGGGAAATGTCTGATCTCTCACCAGGCACCAGAGAGAAAGTCTGTGAGCTTTCTAATTGCTAATCCATTCCCCTACCCTGTTTCTCCCTCTGTGCAAGAAGCTCCTCTTTGTAGTGCCAGCGGCTCTGGATGTGTAAGGACACAACTATGCAAGATCAGACACACAGCTACAGGAAAAGTCCTTCTGCTGCCACTGTGGAGAAGGGATGCAGCAGGTTCAGGGTCAAACTTGCTCCCCTCAGCTCCCCCTCCATGTTCCTGTGCTGAAGCAGGAACCTTCCTGTACCAGGGAAGGTATCCTATTCTCTTTCTGCCCTCAGTTGCTCATCTCACTCCCTGCCCAGTTCCAGCAGTTGTGAAGTGGATTGGAGGGGGAGACTGACCCACACCAAATCAGAATGTTTTTCCCTGCGGCTGAAGGGATCAGTTTCCCGGGGGGGGGGTTCCCTGTTCTCCACAGAGGCCAAGTGCAGGAACACAAGTGGGGAAAGTGGGATGGGTGCTGGGCTGCTCATTTTACAGCTGTGGCAGAATAAGTCAGCTAAAAATATTTGTAAAACTACAGCCTCGGACTCTGTTCCAGGAGAAGTTTCCCTGGAAATGTTGTTTCAATTTGTTTAGGAAGACAACTCGTCTGAAGGCCATGTTGTCTGAAACAGGAATTTTCCTTTGGTGGTTTACAGTGCTCACTTCTATCAAAAGGGATTACCACAGTAGTTAAAAAAAATCAGACTGAAAGGGTAAATTTGAAAAAAAAAAAAATCTTAGGCCATTTAGTCTTTCTCAAGTTGATTTTTCTCAGTTTGCCATGTTTCTAAACAGGATAGTCCATCCCAGTGGATTTCTGCCTGGCAATAGAGGAGACCCTTCTCACGGCTTTCAGCAACAAAGAAAAACCTGCCTGCTTGCTATGCATATTGGAAGGTTGGCTAGAGTAAAAATTACTTATTTAAAAGATATCGGTCACTAACTTATTATTAGAGGCCTGTAATTTATTTTCTGTCTGCTCAATTATTAAAAAATATTGGGTTTTTTTTTCCTTTTCTCCTTTTTTCTTTCCCCCTTCCCCCCCCCCCCCCTTCATTGTAATCTATTTTTGAACTCTCCCCTTTCCATTTGCTGTCTTGAAAGTAAAAGAACAAACACATCTAATTTTTACTTTGTTGCTGTTGTGGCTGTTGACTCAATTGCTGTGGTTTTGGCGGGGGTGGGAGGGGGAAGAAAAAAGTGGAGAAAAAGAAAAGACAACAGGCACATCCCTGATTCTATTTTTCCACAGAAAAGCCCCAGTCACCCTAAGACAATGTTCGGCCTCAAAGGCGAGCCCTGGTGTTTCTGGTCGCTGAGGTGAGCTTCCCTACGAAGGAGCAGGGCATGCATTAACACCCGGTGGCCAAAGGTGCGGCTGAAGAGGCGAAAACCTGCTTGGAGGATTTTGGTTTTATAATTGTTGCCGTTGTTACTTATTTATTTTGTTCTCTCTGTGGGCAGCGGACGAGCCGCTCGGTGATGCGCGCTGCGGGGCCGGCCGTGCCCGGGGGAGCGG
>JAHLSL010000056.1:13365379-13504830 GCA_025920805.1 Petroica traversi
GGCTGGAAAAGGATAGCAGCTTGTATCTGGGAAAATGCAACAAGATGAAAAATAATCATTTAGGTTTTTAGTATAGTCATTCTTACTCAAAACTACCTCGAAAGGCGTGGAAGATATTACACGTTGTTTTACCTGATAGATGGGAAAATAATGCAACTTTTACTTTTTTTTTTTTTTTTGGTAATCACCTCCTGTGTGTAACCTTCAAGTATTGCACGTAGTTGGAGAAAGAAGAATGGTAACGATTCGAAGAAGCCTTTTTTAATTTTTTTTTTTAATCTTGGGCCTAAAATACATTTCTTTTAAAGTTTTGAAGTGTTCAGCTTCTTCTATTTTCTTCAGAGACATTCACGGTAAAGAAGGTAATAATTAGATACTTCTGATGGTTGAGTTGTAGTACTGTACAGAGTACTAAATGAAAATGAAGAGAATTGACACAGAAGCCAGCTTCAAATTATACTTTTTTTTTTCTTCCCAGTCTGGCATTTGTTGTTGAATTTCATTTTTAAAGGATGCTTTGTTCATCTTTGTCTTAGTTTAAGTAGAGATTTATTTTTAAGATTAAAGATTAGAACAATGGGAAGCAATTGCAGTTTATACACTTATAATCTTACTGAGCGTCAACTTAGAAGTATTTAATACAGCTATTTAAGTGTCCTCTTGTCATTTGTTTTATGCCAGTTAGTCGTAATTTCTTTCTGTAACATGGACTGTTACAAACATTGTAAAAAATGCTTATTATCTTTATGTATAATTCATTCTCATGAACAAATTAGATTTTTCTTCCATGAGTGAACTATAATATGAAATCTAATGTTCTGACCTTTGTTATGCTGGGTTGCTGAAAACAGTGTCATTTAGCTTTTCTGAAAGCCCAAACCTATTTTTGTTGTTGGTTTAATGCATTGTTTTATATTGTTGCTTTTAATTGAGGAAAAAAATAACATTACACATGTAATTTTCACACTACTTCTTAATATATGCAGGCTCTAAAGTTCTTGCAGTATAAAAGAAAAACTCCATAGTTTTTTTGTTTTTTGTTTTTGTTCTTGGGAGCTCTGATGGCCAGCATTCTCGTTAATGGCAGTCATTTCTCTGGCAGGAAGATGTTTTCATTTGTATTTACTTTTCAGTGCAGGGCAATTATGCTGCTCTGTGTTGTGCACTCTTCCTAGTTTCTATCTCAAAAGCACCGCGGTGCTTGGAACAGGACTGCAGTTTGAAGCAGGTGTTGTCTTTTACTGTTATGCAAAATAACACTAAAATTTAATTGTAAAGGAAATTCAGGAAACAGCTGCAAACTTGGTGTGGTAACCACTACATTGTGGGAGCAGTTGTTGCAGCATCTTACACCTCATCTAACACAGCCAAGATTTGTTTCAGTAAGGCTCACCATTGCTTATTTGTGCTGCTGAAACCTTGTTCTCAGGAGAGAAATTCTCTGGGTCTCAGAGGGAAGACCAGACCACAACCACAGTCACAATGCTGCACCATCTCCAGTGACAGATTTAAATTGGTGCTTTATGTTTTAGTTTCACACGCATATTTTATTTATTTATTTTAAAAAAGATACTCTTTTTTGCCTTCCAATGCTGAAGAAGATGAAGGATAGAATCCAGTTATTGGAAAGAAGGTTGCAGAATGTCTTAACCCAACCAACATATGGAAGCCTACATAGGCCCGAGGTGGTAAAATAGTAAAATAAATGGCCTATAGCAGGCCATCTGCCATTTGCAGAGCATTTCCATCGTGCTTCATGCCAGACTGGAAATTAGTCTTTGTATTAAAAATATATTTTGAATACAAATCAAAGATTTCAAATGTTTAATGTTACACATGGCAAACACATTTCCATCGGGGAGCTAGAGAAGCCCAGGAAAATTGCACTGAAAAAAATATTGTGTAGTTTGATGTTCAGGGCTCAGGTCATTCTCTTTGCTTTTCCATCTCTTTGTCTTCGCAGTAAGCACTGATTTACTTCTGTTAAATGCACTCCAGATATGAAAAGTCCACTCTTGCATGTGGCAGCTGAAGGGAGGAATATCAATGGGTTCCGACTGTCATGGTTTCATGTAAGGCCTTTCCGCCTGCACAGGGTGTCCCAGCTGAGGATCTGCCTCATAAATGGGGCTTTTAAAGAGTTGCCCCTCTTCGAAGTGTTCTTCGAGCATCAGCTGATCAATTTTCACAGAGCCCCTCCGAAAGGAAGGCAGCTGAAGTGTCCTCAGTTTATTGACTGAAGAAATCGAAGCTCAGATTTTGTGCAAGAAACTCAGTGCAGCGTGTTTGGGAGCTTTCTGGCTGTTGGGTCAGGCTAAAATTGCAGTACACATCCAGTCCTAATGCAAAATGTGTTTAAGAGCACCCTGAAGAAGTGAAAGACAGGGATGCATAGAGAGGGAAGAGCCTATTTATTTCATCTTTTGTGGAAACATTTATGTGTAAAATCGCGCTTAAGTCTGTCAGATAAATCATTAATGTCTGGTAACAGTGAATCCAAACCAGTTTCGATGCTAGCGTGCTATAATATGGGTATTTTGCTAACATTGGCTGGATGCTCCCCTTTCTCAGCACACATACATACTTTGATTCAAAGGTCTTTGGGGGTACCTTTTGCTGTGCAATTGTAACGCGTTCTTCAGTTCCTTGTGAGTCTCTCAGTTGTTACTCAGTGTTCTAAAGCTACAACAGTGCCTTGGAAACAAGTGTGCGTGTTTGTGGAAAGTCATTCGTCCTTCAGGAAGCTGGGACCACTTGTGAGTTTTTGTGGTTGCAATTGACACAAGATGTTATTTGAAATAAAGGATATGAAATGGGCAGTATTTAGCTGGAGCTTTCAACGCAGATATTTTATTTCCCCTTCCCCCACCCCCTGAAGATGAAGCCTTACTTTTAGCATTCATCCTTTGGATGTGTCTAATGATGATGGAGTTGGATGATGAGGTAATTAAAAAAAAAAAAAGAGAGAATAATAATGCTTAGAGAAGGGTGATGGGTACATCAAGAATACAGAAAAAGATCTCAAATCGAATGGGAATCAGGAGAGCGTGGAGCAGTAGGTCTGTGTGTGTTTATCTCTTGGCTTACAGCAGCGTGTGCTGCCTTTCTCTCCTGGCAGAGGTCACGGAGTTGATGCGGAGCTGCTGGGAATCGGGAGCTGCCCGGACCACAATGCCCTACCCTGCCCCTGGCCTTGGCAAGCTGTGAGCTGCTCATGTCCATAAGGAGGAAGGATGGCTCATGGAATTCCTTCACAAGGCAAAGTTACCATAACGGTGGATGAATACAGCTCCAACCCCACGCAGGCTTTTACCCACTACAACATCAACCAGAGCCGCTTCCAGCCTCCACACGTGCACATGTGAGTATTCCCGGCCTGTGTTCCTGCCTGTGCCGCACACCGCTCAGGGAGCGGGGTTGAAAACTGGGAAATTCGCTTATTCAGTCATGGGAGTCAGGGTTGTCGGGTTTCTTACCCGGAGAAGCCGAGCTCCGTCCTCTCCCAGAGGTGGCGGTGCCCGAGGCTCAGTGCCACCACCTCGGTGGAACTCGCTTGTCACTTCACTGATCTCGCCTTAACTCGCCTGAGGGACCCATTGCTTTAAGATTTAAGCTCCCTTCCCCCAGCGCTCGCACTCAGCTGCGAAATAGGCCTAATTGGGACTAATTGTCCCCCCCGATCAGTGAATCCTTTGTCCTCCTGGTTGCGAGTGGAACGTGTGCCGCATTCCACATTCCACTCGCAACCTCTGCCGCACAAAGGAGCCGGGGGCTGCCCCGCAGTTCCTCCGAAGAGCTGCAAATTCTCTCTTTAATCAACATCCCTGGCCCGAACCAACAAAACCATGGGGAGTGGGGAGCTGGAGGTTCCTTCTTCCCTCACCTCGTTATTCCTGGGCATTGTGGCACCTGGCACAATGGGCTGCTCGCTCAGCTGAGAGCCAAGTACCAGCTTCAACTCTGAATTTCCTCCCCATTGTTCGGTTGGGTTTGATCTTTATCGGTTATTTATGTCAGCGTTCTTTTTCTTTTAGCATTAATAGACTGAGAAGCAAGAGAAACTAAAACAAAGCCGACATCTCTTGACATCCTGCAAGCCATTGTTAAAGCAGGATTTTGAACCATGTCACACTATTGAATTTGATAAGGATTTTGCATAATGAGGGGGGAAAGTTGTATGGTGCTTCATTGCATTTTTGTTATGTAGAAGCCTGCCGGAAGAGTCACAATGTGGGAGTTCAGCACCTTCTAATAGGATTTCATGTGGTTACAATGTTCCTAAAGGCAACTTTAGGAAGGATGCTGTAGAGTGTCTGTTGTGAGTTCACTTTTCAAGGTGGAAAACTTTCCATTAATTGCATTTGATTTATTACTAGCACGATGATGTAGCTATGATTTTTAGCAACATTTTCATGTCTTGATTCACTTTTCAGTCCTTTCATCAGCAAATTTCTCTTGCATCTTTTGCACTCCAGACTGGGCTTCTGACTGATGTTAGGTACAAATCTTATTTAGGGAATGAGTTTAAAGCAAACAAAAGAAAATCAGAAAGCAGTTTTAAAGAACCATTTTCTATGAACATTGACTTCAGTGGGAGCTGAATTTAGGACCAATTGAGGTGTTCAACAGGGTAAAAATTGTTCATGCTTTGTTTAAAAATGTCACAAACATTTATACGGGCTAAGGGATAGTGAATCTCTTGAATGGTACTAACTTGGTGGATGTCTTGAAAGACACTTTTCTTGTTTGGAAAAACTGTAGTTGAAATAAAAACTGGAACTTCAAAGTACAGTACAGTGACAACATTTTCAAAAATTTTATCTTAAATACTGCAATTTTCTTAAAATCAGAAATTTGTTTTCAGTGGAGGGTGTGGCACTTGAAAGGGAGATCAAAATTTCAAAACATTGGAAATGAAATAGTCTCAGATTCACAGTGGAAGCAGAGTCAGCAATGTTCAAGTGCAGGAGGTGAGTTCAGATATAGGCCTGGATAACAAATGACAGATTTTAGAAAACCTGTTGAGAAAGAGAAGAGGGAATCCTGCGAGCTGGGGAGAGGAAAGTAAGGAAGTGAAGATGTGGTGAGGGTTTGTGTGGTGTAAGAACAGCAGCACTGTTTCTGGGGAGGGGAGACTGGATTGTGTGGTAGCTTCAGATGGAGTCTTTATTTGTCTTCTCAGTGTATTGTAATGGAAGTTTTGTGTGTTTATCTGAAAGAGGTTGTCATCAAGTGAGAAATCTGAACAGAAAATTGGTGAAAGCAGTATTAACAAAGAAACCATGATCTTTTTACCCTGTTATATCTGTTAGTGCCTCGCTGCTGCAGCCGCCAGGGTTGATTTGATTTGGTTTTACAGTCTGCTTTTCTTTGTTGCTGTCTTTTAAACTAATGCATGCGTGTGGTTTGTTGGTTTCTTTTTGTTTGGGTTTTTTTTTTTTTTCCCTAAGAGGGAGTTCGAAGAGGCTTTATTCTCTAGTGAAAAATTTATTTTAAAAGTCATGGGATGAAGAGAAATGAGTAAAGCAACATGAGAGCTGAGTTTTGTGACATGTATGTGAATAGTAGGGCAATCTATTGCTGCAGGACCCTGCTGCATGCCATAAATCAGCAGCTGGGTGCAACTTAAGGGACAGTATTCTTTGCTAAAGGAAATATTGTTTGTAGAAGTAATTTCTTTATGGATTTGCATCTTCGTGTGCAAAGGTGAGAACTGGGTCCTTGGCCTACACTGCGCCATTTACAAATTCTTGTGTCCTTTGGGCCTGACTCTGCTTTCACACAGAGTAAAGGAGAGTCCATGGAATATCAGCATAAATCTGGTGAGTAAGGCACCACTGGCAGTGCTCTGCCTGTTCATGGGACACATGTCCTGGGCTTTTTGTCCCACTTCCGTTTTGTAGCAGTGGCATGTAGTTCAATCATCTGGGATGCAGTTCTCTTCTCTTTATATGTATTTTTATACCAGCACTCCTTAGCCAGTTTGTTTAAGTGTACTGTCAGGTAAACAAGAGTGTTTTTATTACAGCTCCCTTTGCTGGGGCTGGCAGCAACAGTAGTTTTGTCAGTGTAACTTTTGAATTGGTTTGTTCAGCCCTTTTATTTCTCTATTAATTAATGTTTGAACAGGTATTCTAAAGGCAATTTTTGCTACATGGTTGTTTTGCATGAAGGGATGTAATTTTAAATATGATTTTGTCATCTTGAAGTGATGCTCCCACCCACAGGTTTCATTTACTTTCTGAATGTTACAAAGTGTTTGCATTTGAATGCTTTGTCCAATTAATGTTTACTTTCAGTTACTTTTAATCAACTCATCATCTTAGTTCCCTGCTTTCAAGGGCAGCTGCAAAAAAATAAATAACAACTATAATATGTTTCCCTGTGCTTTATGTTGATTATTATTCTCTTGGAAGTTTTCGTAGTTTCAGTTTTTTGGTCAAGAGGGAAGTGTTTCGTGCTCCTTGGGTGTGGTGCTGCCAAGTGTATGTTTGTTTATTCGTTTGTTTTTAAAAAAATAAACCAGCTTTTAAGCCTGTTCAGACTTCTAAAATATTCTGTGTGAGTTTGCTAGTAGTAGTACTAACAATACCAGTGAGCAGCAGCAGGATGCAGCCTGGGGACAAATTCAGATAAAAAACTAGTTACTTAGGTTTTAACCAGGCAGAAAAATCTTCCTGTTTAGGAACAACACCCATTTACTTGCAGAGGGAAAAAAAGGGAAGAAGTGTATCTGTTATGGAAAATGCCCCTTTGCGGGCCCATATGGTGAGGGTGAGGGAGTTTTGTGAAGATAAAATAGCTGCAGCCTGAGCCTTTTAGAGCAGTTCATTAGGTTTTCTCTGGTCTCAGCAGCATGGCTTGGTGGCTTGTTTTTGGGTACTTTGAATGCATGTTAACACTTTTGTCATGGTTTAAATTCAGGGGAGTAAGAAAGATAGAAGTTTTTATGCCAGAGCAAAAGTCCTCTAAATAAGTTTGAAAAATGTATTTCCAGGTATGAATAATCTGTAACTATATAATTTTACTGCCTTTTCTGTACTAAAGCAGTCCTCCATGTGAATTTTCATATTTTGAAACAAAGAATATAAGCAGAATTTTATATTGGCAGAAATGTATGTATGATTGAATAAAGTACATAAATGTCTGTGTGTAAATGTGTAAATAATAATAATAATGGTGAAATAAAACTACAACTGTTTGTTCATAGAGGAAGAAACTTTCAACTGTGATGAAGCCTTACATTGTTAAAACCCAGAGATCTTATTAAGACTGCTGACCTTGAGAGAGAGGGGAACTTGCTTTATTTTGTTGTTTTTTTTTTTTTCCTTGAGGAAACCATCCTGCATTTAATGGACTTTGTAAACTCCCACCGAGATTAGTGGGAAATCATGCATTTGATTTGCAATACTCTCGATCTTTGTTTCATGTAAGGTGTGTGATATTTATCGGGAGGGGAAGAGAGTTGACATTAGCAAAATATGAACTCATTTGACATTTACACAAAAGTGGAGCTGGCACGTGCTGGTTTATTGGTTGAGAGAATAAGGGATTCAGTCTTACACCAGTCAGCTGTGCTCGTGTGACTGGGCAGGCTGTTTTAGCTGATACTGATGTAGTGGAGCTGTATTTTCCCTGGAAGTCGTTAAATTGTTGCTTTGGCCATTAATAACTTCTTTTGTTTTTTTACAAAAGCATGCACAACTTATGACCACGAAGATTTCTTTTCACTACTTATTTTTCCAAATAAATAAATAAACAAACAAACCAGAACTCTCTGAAACAATAATTAAGTGACATTTAAGCTCTGGTTGTGAGGAGTACCTTGAATGAGTGCACTGAAAACTTGAGCGTTACTTTCCGACACAGGGATTTTTTTCCTGGGGTCGAGGCTCACAATCAGCTCACCTTGGTGCAGGTTTAGCCTCCCTTCCCTGGCTGATGTGCAGCAGTTCCCAGCCCAGTGTGTGAAGGAAAACAAACCTGTTTTTCTTTAGCCAAGAGCAGCTGAGCTCTTCCTACAGTGCCTAGTGGGGATTCCCTGATTCAGGGAGGGACACAGTGGAGATGAGAGCCCTTCAGCTGTCCCAAAATAAACACTCCAGAAGAGGGCCAGGAACTGATAATGTTTTGTGGTCCTTCTGTCACAGATAATAGAAGCCGTGTGCCAAAGTTGCCAATTTTAATTGTCACTAAGAAAACTCTCAGTGTAGAATGAAAATAGCTTTTTAGAGCCTTTTGGGGTGCCGGAGTGAGGAGCATACTAAAAGTGTTTGTACAGTGGTGATGTAAGGCTCAGGTATTACAGTTTTGTAATTAAAATTCAAATTTAGGCCCCTTGTATTGTGTTTATACAGTGAGTCATAATATGCTAAGTACCCTTGAAAAACTGATTAAATTTCTGACCTTTCTTTTTGTCATTGTAAAAAGGAAAAATACCAAGCTACCTTTAAAAAAAATGGCCTGACATCCCTGGAAGGCTAATGCTGTTAAAGTGCCAATATTATTATTATTATTATTGTAGGACAGATTTAAAATAATTTTTGTAACCATTGCCCTATTACCACTGTCTTTCCACATTGCCTGCCCTGAGACAGAAGCCAGGCCTGGTTTCAGTTGGTGATAAACCCTTTCCCTCTTGTGCTGGTGAGATCAGGCTGCCAGAGCAGTCTCTGTGCCTATCAAAATCAATCCATCAGTCCCTCAGTGTGAGGCATCAGCCTTCTGCAGCTCCCACGTGCTGTTGGATATGAGAAGAGCTGTGCCTGGAGGTTACTCCAGGGCTGGAAGGGGGGGGAAGATCCCTGCTATAAAGAAAGGCTTCAGCTCTGAACCTGCTGTTCCCCAGCTGCTCCTTCCTGCCCCGTGCCACGCGCTCTGCCACGTCCCCAGGAGCACTGGCAGAGCCTTCTGCATGGACTGAGACACTGAAAAAGTCCAGGTTAGAAATGCCCATGTATGGGCTGGGGATTTTGTGGGTTGTGTGTTTTTAAATTTGGTTTGGTTTGGATATTTGTTTTGTTGGTTTTTTTTTTTGGGGGGGGGCTATATATATTTTTTTTTTGTTGTTGTTTGGGGTTTTGTTTTGTTTGTTTTTTTTTCTTTTTCCAGTGAGCTACTTCTAATGATCTCTCTCTTGCTCCTCTTAGACACAGGGGCAGCCAGCACAGGGAGCTGGCACTGGGCTTATGGATCCACCAGTAGGCAAGGACAGAAGGAGGGGGATTTTTTTTTCACCTTTCTTGTGGAAATAAGACTGATGAATATTTTCCTTTAGGAAAATATGCTGTTGAAACACCTTGTAGAGTCAGTCTGGCCACTGTTGGAAAACTCTGAGAGGGAGAAAGGAAAAACAATTTTGTGTTTGTGTGTGTTGGTGTTTTTTATGCTGTGTTAATCATGCAGAGGAGCCTTCAGGTAACAAGCCCTTCATCTGTAAGGCCCCATCTCTGCAGCTGAGGACTGTAAAAGGAAATTTTCATTACATCATCTGATTCTATGCTGTGGTGTTACCTGTATGGTTCATTTAGTGGTCAGTCATACTGAGACACAGCTGACTTGCACTTTTATATTTATGTACAGCACCCAGTGTGTTCTTACCTTTTGGGGGATGTGTGGTGGGATCTGCCCAGGAATGGTTTTTGCAGCAGTGGCTCCTGCCGCACCACCTTGTGCTGCTCACCAAGGGAGCTCTTTGCTGTGAAGCAGTCAGACAAAAAAGATGGATATGTGTTGCCATCAGGATGTTGAACTGTCACTGGAAACTTGTTCATTTCTTTTTTTAAAATACCAGGACAGTAGGGATATTGTTACGGAAGCAGCAGATTCTTGCCTTTATTTAGCGCTTGAGTGAGAATACAATCTGTCCTGTAAAACAACTTCTGGAGCATAGATTTGCAAACAGAATTACTAAGTAGATTTGCAGGCCCATGCTGCAAATCCCATTGGAGAAGTTTTTGGCTCATGGTTTTCTCCTGGTGGCAGGATGGGGCTGACCTTCCCTGACAGCAGTGCTGAGGGAGCCTGTTCCCTTTCCCTGTGACACAGCTATTCCAAGGAAAATGCTGCAGCTACCCATCAGTCATCTTACCCTTTTCTTTTACAAACCCTTGCTAGAATTTTTTGTTGGACAAATAAGCAAAAGGAAAGCCCTGTAAACAATGTGGGTTTAGATGTCTGTGTTAGATGTGAAATTATTATGTGCAGCTTGCTTATGTTTGATGCAAGACTATTTCAGAAGTGATCGAGTGTTGGTCATAGACATTGATTTTCATCCTGAATGTTGGCATGGTAATTTTTGGAGCTTGCATTTCTGATCTTGAGCTCCCAGAGGTGGCTTAATTTTGGTGTCAGTTGCCTAACATTGGTATCCATGGAAAAATTCAGAAATGGAGGGCTAGTGTGTCTCCCTCCCAAAGGAGCACTTGAGCAGTTTGGTTTCAAACTCTGTGCAATGCCATGACGTAACTTGAGAAAATAAATGCTTTTAGGCACAGCAGAAGGACAGTGAGATGTCTTTAAAGCTTGCATCTCTGAAGAGTGAGCTTGTAAAGTTACTGCTGGGAAAGCACAGCACAGCTTGGGGTTGGGGTTTCCTGCATCCCCTCAAATGACACGTGCAGGGAGAGGGGAGTGCCAGTGCTGGGCAGGGAGTCCCCTCAGTCCTGCATGGGAAAATCATTCCCTTCCTAATTCACACCATGTTTTCCCAAGTCCCTAGAGTGGATTTTCCAGCAAGTTGTGAGTTTTGGTCCTTGGAGCAATGACTTCTTGTTTCCAGTGGTTTGAATCATACTTGGCACGTGCAGCTGGAGTTTTATGGACTTCACAGAGGTTGTTTCTGCTTACAGAGGGGCCTGATTGTGGTTGTCAGGTCTTTTCTGCAATGTGAACATGCAGAGCAGTGCAAAAGAGAGGAAGGAGCTAAGGCTGTCTGCATATATGTAGATACACATATTTCATAGCAGGTATTTCAGAAGATATGAACAGCTTGTTTGATGGGATTTGGAAATTCAAGCCTTACCCATTTACTTTCAGTTTTGATGTGGGCCACTGAGGTTGCAATCTTTAGGTTGTGTGTTGTAGAGGGCAAGTTTTGTGTGGTTGTTTTTAATTATGAGGAAGCTGTGGCTGAATTATGGATTTGTTTAAGTTGGATTATCAACTCCAACCATTTATCTAGCACTGCCAAGTCCACCACAGTATAAACCAATATATTAACTGCTAAAGATATTAAAAAAATACCCCCAGTAAATTAAAATCACATAAAATAAAACAGCGAACATGTGTGCATTTAAAACACTGAAGTGAAACCAATTTTGTCCTGTAGTAAATGAGATTAGCTTTCATTTAATGGTTTTTATTTTGCTGCCTTTTTCAAACAAAATCCTGCAACCAGTAACATTCCTGGAGCAGTACCAAGTCGTTGGAGCAGAGAAAAGCAACCCTGGATTCCACACAATAAACTTTAGGTACCTGGCGTTGCAGTCATTTTATTTGTCTCCTGAAGAGTTGATCATAAAGCTTGGTCATAACCTCAGTAAACCTGGAGGTTTCTCCCAGCACACGAGCTGTGTGTGTCCTGCAGAATGTGCTGCTCTTGGCTGTGTCACGGTGCTGCTGCTGGAGCCTTTGGAGTGGAGCACAGAGGGTGGCTGGAGAGCAGCTCAGCTCATAATCCCCAAACACAGTTGTCCTCTTCATAACTGAGGGACCAGACCAGTTTTATATCTGCTGCTAACAGAGTTCACCTGTGTACTCTCCACTGGCTGGGAGATGCTTGCCCTTATTTTTGCCTGCCCTATTTTATAACGGGCGTATTTCCTAAATTTAAATCATAATGTTGAGGGGAGTGGCAAATAAAATCCCAACTGTCTCCTGTTTTTATAGAATTTTTTATTTAAATTGCTGTGCTGTGTAGTGCCTTTCAAGATTTGTTTTTTTGTCACTGGTTGTGGATTTCTTGTTCCCAGCCCCTCTCTTCCTTGCATCCTGCCTGACATTAGGGCTACAGAGATTCTGCTGGATGTTGACAGGGAAAAAGCAGCACCAGAGTCTTCCTTGCAGCAGAGTCTCCACTTACTGTACCGGGCATTAACTTATATCCAGCATATTAGACTTAAAAGCACACAGCCATTAAGTGTAGCACTCCCTTCCCAGGAGGGCAGCAGATGGAGAGAGGATGGGGGAGGGAAGGAGGAAGGAGTAGGATAGAGGGACTTGATCTGATGTATTTGTAAGCCTGGAAACTTGCTGTTTACCACGTTTACAATTTCTCTGGTATAAGGGATTGAGTGTAGTGGCTGTGAGCACGGAGGTCAGCATATTACTCCTAAATGTTTGGCCAGTGCATTGGTTTATGGGAAGGAAAAGGTGCTCATCCAGTATATCTTCCCTCCTGTTCCTTTTACACAGGGAGCACAAAGAAAAAAGTAATTACTTTTTGAGTACTCTAGGCTTCTTTGTTTCTTAAAGCACACTCACTTTTGGTCAGCAGTGAACATTAACAATGAGTTATTTGCCGTTTTGTGAACGGTGAAGTGGCAGTTTTGGGAAAAAAATGTTCAGAATTAAAATTTCATGTGGTCCAGCATATTTAATAAATAGGAGCCTTGTCCTGTACTTGTAAAATGCAGAGATTATTGGCATAATTATTGTTTCCAGTGGGACAGGACCTGTCACTTTAAAATGCCAGATCAAGTGGCTCTCTCAGTTTTAAGCAACTGGTTTCAAAGACTTCTTTTCTCTGGTTGTTAGCAATGTACATATAAGATTATGATAATTGACAGATATTAAGGAAGAGGGAAATTTTGTCTTTGTAGTGTGTTTATTTTGTAAATTTAAAGTCATCCAGGCATTCATTTTTCCTCTTGGTGGAAAGCAGTGAATAAATTAATACTAAATAAATACACAATTATACATGAAAAAAATTATCTAAAACCGGGGTGTAATCTTTGAATTACTTGAAAGTTTTTATATATAATTGTTTCATTTTGATTATATCTCTCTTGACATTAGTTTGATTTTTTTATCATCTTGTTTGTTAAACAGGGATGTTTGCAGCTTTGACAGAAAGGCATGTTTGCAAGAAGAATCAATTTTGTTCTGCTCTCATTACTATTCTGTACCTTGAAAGTTTCCACTTACGTACCCTCTTTGAGTCTTTCAGGTAGAGTTGTGATTCGTATTGTAACTTGTTAGATTTTTTTGGAGGTTATTTTAATTGTTTGTACAAAGTTCTTAAGACAGTTTTTCTCCTAGAAATGAGTAATGAGATTGCACAGATCAAAGGCTGCAAAATTCAAGCACCCCCTGAGAATTAAAATGCTGATGATAATCCATGGGGTGGTAGCTGATATTTTCCCTCACTTTTTTTATCTTTGCTGTGACCTTTGGTAGTGTTCTGCTCAGCTACTCTGCATGGCTGCTTGCTGAGAGTGCTGCTGCCTTAATGGAAGGATCACACACACTGCTCCTCTCAGAACCTGGTACAGCAGCAAAACACAGTCCTCTAACACGTGGAGTTCCCATTTGTTGTTATCCATCACCATGAGTTCTGTGCCTGCGAGAGGACAGGTTGGTTTGAAAATGAGTGTATGGTAGAATGGAGGCTTCATTTTCTCTGAGTGAGAACAGAAAGGAAATCCCTGCTCTCAAGGAATTAGAGTGGTCTGTGTTCTGGCTTGTTGAGTTTGGATATCATTATTACAGAGCGTATTCTCCTGAAAAGAATCCTTGCATCCAGTCTAGATTGTCAAGAGAAATATTAACTGAAGTTGAAAATTAATTTTGGATCACCTGGCTTCCTTGATAGTCAGTTCATACCATCATTTCTCATTGTCACTCTCAGAGTTCCTCTCTGAAGCTTTTTAAGATGTCATTCTGCAGAATGAGAAAGACCTCTTGTGGATCATCTCATTCAGTGAAGAGTTAAAAGGTATGAACTGAAACATGTAGAGCCAGGAAGTTGGCAGAGTTTTTTTATTAATTAGTTCAAATAAAGTGGGGTCCTATAGAAGATTTAGGGTAAGACATGGCAATTTTCTGTATATCTGTCTATAAAGAGACAGGACCATTTCTTTGGGTCCAGACACTTGTACAATATGGAATGTACTGGAGATGACCCATATAGAATAAATGGAAATAGAGAAGTGCATAAATTATCTCAAATAACTGTGTTTTATTATTTTCCTAACAGAAAGCTTTTTTAGATTTTGAACTTCCAGCCTTATGCCTTGTAGTTATTTGCACAGAAGCATGGCCATGCTGACCAAGAGGTTGTTTATAGGAATTAAAGCACAATCCTTTCTGGTATTTTGTTGTTTGTTGGGGGATTTTCTTGGGGTTTTGGGTTTGGTTTTTGGTTTTTTTTCTTATTTTTTTTTTAAGGCACCAAACAGCTGTCAGTGGGGTAGAATTTCTATTTGTTTAGTGTGTTATTAGATAATGAGCTCTAAATGAAAAATCAGGCATCCTGCTATCTGTCCTCTGAGTCATCTAATCTCAAACAGCATGCTCTGCATACATACAGCATGGACAGTGCTGACAGGTTCAAAGAATTTATGGATTTTTTTTCTCCTACTATTTTTCAAACACAAAAAAAATAGACAGAAAATTAAGAGATAAAATGTTGATTCTTTGATGGTATAACTGAAGTAATATTATCTATCAGCTACATGGGGAGCTGCTGGAGTGGCCAACTTTCTGATTTTAGCCCTCCCAAAAGCTGTTATCCTGCAAAAGAAACATTTGAAGGGAGCATGAAAAAGTTTCTTGAGCTGCCTTAGTTTGCACTTAGTTTACTTGAATACTTTGACCTGAAGCAGTGATAATCAAGAGCCATGGTACATGCATGGCTGTATCTCGGAGAAGTATGCAAGAGAGAGTAAAATTTAGGCTGTCACAGGTGGATGTACTCTTAAAGCAGTGACTGCATAGGGCACAGCAAAACAACCTTTTCCCATTTGCCTCAGTTATGCTGCTGCCTGTGTTTTTGAGATCCATTGCACAGCCACACTTGTTTTTTCTCTGGGGAGCCTCATGACTGTAGTTTGGATGTGCCTTCTGCAATGTGTGATACAGCTGCCAACTGACCTGGCGGCTCAAACCAAGTTAGGGGGTCAGCTGCACAAAGGGGAAAGGAACCTTACTCATTAACCCCCACGCATCTTTTGGTTCTTAGCAAAGGTGATATGTGTGATTACAGAAAAGACTTGAAACTAAATTGAGACATTTTAGTAGGTGTTTCCCCCACTGTGAGAACCTGACTTGGTGATGGCACAGGGGGGAGAGGACACCAGTCCACATGTGCAATTTAAATAGGCCTGGGTTTTGCATCATAAATATGCACCGGATGCAGGGGAGAAAACCAGCACGTTCTCTCAGGATGCTGTTAGGGCCAAGCAGAATCTCATTAGGGACAACTTCAAAGATCAGTTCCTCGTGTCCATAAAAACAAGTGTAAATTATCTTCTGTGAGCCTGCTGTTAGCAGTCTCACTGTTACATTATGCATGTAGCCTAGACTGCACATGCTATCAAGAAACTGCTCTAGGTTTCATTTTTATGCAAGGCAGGGCAACTTTGCTATTTATTGGTGTAGTTTTGGCTAATGCAGTATTTGACTTAAAATTTCCTGTTACTTTAGCTGTCAGTAGTGACACAGCATCTGCAAAGGGGCTTTTTAAAGTTTTAACAGAGGAATTCCCTGTATTTAACAGACAATTCCCTATATTGACAGCTTTACTTGCTTTCTCATTCTTCTGCTTCTGCACTTAGTGAGAAGGTGGCTGATCCTGACTCTCTCAGAATGAAACTTGAAGGAACTTTCAGTGAAGCTGCTCTGCAGCACGTGACTTCAATGTTTATGGAAATGATAAAGAGAACTTCAATACTGTGTTCTTTCACTGGGCCATGTGCCCCATCATATACGTTTGAAAGGCCAGTTTGTAATTGTTGATGGGGAAATGTTTTGAAATGGTGAAGTGCAGCCTCTGTGCATGGAAGTTTTGTGACAAGTTTCTGTGGGCTCAAGATTTCTGAGATTGCCTTCATTGTCCTTGCAGAAACAGTAAGACACTGTGGAATATTCTCCTGAACGATGCTGTTAAAATAAAGAGAAAAATATATTTTTATATTTTTCTTTTCCTGTGGTATTTTTACCTTTTTTTTTGTATGATGTAATCATTGATGAGAGAAAGCAGCTCACCACTGCCTTCAGATACGATGTTAAACTCCTGGCTGGGCCAGCAATCTGATTGGTTTCATAAAGACCTGCGGCTTGGGGCTGCTTCAGGCTGCTCAAACCAACTGCTGTTGTAACAGTGTGGCTTGAGCATGGCTGGTTGAATCCACTGTTGCTGAATTCATAATGCCATGGAGCAATGTGAAGCAATGGTTTTATGAGAGCTCTCCTGCCCTGCTTGTTTGGGGTGGTGGTGCCTGCTGGAGCAGCCCTCACTCCTTTGCTGTGCTGCTCTGTTCACTCACGTGTCTGTATTGTATATGGAGCATAACTGGGAATTCAGAGTAATCCCTGGAGTTTGATTCCCAGTTCAGCTCTCCAGCCCTGTTCCCCATCTGTCCCTGTGCAGTTGTGCTGGCACAAGAGCCTGGAGCAGGAACCAGCCACAGCCAGAGGGGACTGGGAGCTGCAGAGGTTGGCGCTGCTGCTGAAAGGTGAGGTTATTGATCTGCGTCCCTGCACAGATCAGTAATGGCTCTGGGTTTAATGTGTGGCTGAGAGCAGTTTGTTTGCAAAGACACTTCATGAGGCCCAGCTATGAAATGGCTGTGTGTCCTGTGGGGTCAAATGCTTCAGAGCTCACAGTGTAGGGGAAGTGCAAGGGTGGAACGAACCCACACGAGGCTTCTGTGTCATTCCCAAACAAGACACAAAGAATTTCCCAACATCGTTCAAGGCTGCAAGAATGAGAGAATTTCTGTATCCTGAAGGGCCTGAGTGCACCTTTGGGAATTTGACTTTCTGCAGGGCCAGAGTAGTGTTTTGAAGTGTGGAGTCTGCTGAGCTGCCCGCTGGTGGTGCCACAGTGGTGATGATGCAAGGATGCAAAAGTGTCACCCCATTTTTGTGCTGTAGTGTCTGAGAACCCCAGAAGGGCCAATGTGTGTGTGTGTGTGTGTGTGTGTGTGTGTGTGTGTGTCAAACACCCGTAGTTGCATGGCTGTGGGAACACCAAGGATTGCTGGTAATAACCAACACGTTGTGAGAAGGAACAGGATGTGAGAAGGGGCCATGTGGAGGCAGGTAGCACTTCTCAGGGACAAATATCCTTGTTCTAGCTCCTGGAGATAAGCACAACACAAATGCAGGAATGAGATTAAGAATGGGCATGGATTGAGGGGGGGGGAACAAAACCACCAAACACTCCCAAAATCCTCCAGCTCATTTCCAGAAAGGCCTGGAAGAACAGACTGTGCATGATAACTAATTTGCACAGAAAGTGAAAAACTGGTCCCCAAGATGGAGAAATTGATATAAATCTGTAATTATATAATCTGTAAGTAGGTACCCCCACCACCCAAAAGCCAGGAGTGCCCCACAGTGTCTCAGGAGCTTCCCTGTGCTAAGGTAGAGCTGTGGGCATGGTCCCACTGCAGGTGGAATGAATGGGGCTTTGCGCAGGATAGGATGTTCTCCATCCTTGAAAAGCCTAAATCCCTATTTAGAACTTCTCCCTGGAAGAAAGGGCAGTTATCTGAACACAGGCCAAATGTGCACTTCAGTGCAGATAGTGTATTTCTAGTGTTAATCGTGTTAACAGAACTACCTAAGAATGACACAGATTGTCATGGTAAAGCTTATATTCTTGGTAGGAGGTAGCCTGATGGAGAAAAAGTATATGGAGGCAAAAGTCTTGCTGCTTCCTGGGTTTAACTTTTTTGTTTTGTCTCACATGAAGCAGATTTTTTACTCTTATAAAAACATTGAAAAACTTATTTTCTCTAACAGGCATCAGATTCTAGTGTAGAGTTGTCTGAATTTTAATGGAAGTAAAAAAATACCAAGTTCTTTGCTCTGGAAAAGTTGCTGCCACTTCAACTGTTTTAAAATTCTCATGAGCTAAAAATCCTTCTTTAATTTTGATTAAAAACCAAAGAAATCAAAACATCCCCACAGTGTATATTTGTTACTTATTTCTACCTGTGTCTATGTATTACATGTACTTATAGCTGGTGCTTACCTGATGCCCAGAGAGAATTTTGCAAGCAGTGAGAGCTTTGCTGTTTTTTCTTTTTTTTTTTGGAAGCCTGCTTCCTATTTGCATTCTCTTGACTTCAAAGATTTTTAAAGCCCTTAAACCCCCAACAGGGTTTGTTTTCTTGCTGAGGAGTGATCAGTTTCATCAGAAGTTCAAGACTGTGTTGGGAGGAAGCCTTCATTTAACATCATTGTTTAGGTCTGGCTCCTTGTCTGCCCCTAGCAGACAATGTTTGAACAGGCGGTAAGATAAGAAGTGGCAGTGATAGCCGTGCTGCAGGGTTACTGCAAGGGCACGAAACTGCCTGGCCACGGGACTTTGGAGGTCTGAATCTTGCTTTTAATGGGTGATTGAAATGTTCTTCTCATGGGGTTGGCAGTTAATGTGACATTCATGGCAGCCTCTCCCTCAGGAAAAAAATGAAGTGGTTGTAGGCAAACAAAGAAAAAGCAGAGTCTGTAAACCTGGGCAGAGCATAATTTGGGGTTTTGGGTGTAGCATGGTCACTTGGTGCTTTTACTGTTTAGGTGACTATATGAGACCATGTGAGGATACAGTTTTGTTCAAGGAAGATATAAAAAAAATGAAGTTACAGAAAGGTGTGGATGGTTTGGACTGAGGTGCTGTGACTAGAGGGTACAAAGAAGATTGTGAATTCAGCCCCTTAGCACAATTAAGAAACTGCAGCCAGAGTTCTCATTATCTCAACATATTAAAGATATTTGCTTTAATTTTTTTCTTTCTTCATTTATTTTGTTTGCTTTTAATTTGCCTATTTAGAAGTCTGTTTCCCATCCAAGCCTAAAACCATCTCTAACAGAAGGAGTCATCTGGAAGTCGAACATGCAGTGCAAGATAAACTGTGCCTGCAAACAGAGAAAACTCTCATTAGACCAAGGAGGTTCTTGTTTTTCCCTTGATAGGAGAAAAATCACTTAACACTTGGGGGAATGGTTGTGTTGATCCAGATCTGCAGAAAGGAGGCAACCATGCCCCAGTTCTCCTGTTGCTTCCTTTGTGCTCCCACTCTGTGCCTGTCTGGGGAGCTGAATCCACTTGTGGAGGGACCATGCAGCTTCCAGGACTAGTCCAAGTCAGCCACACCATGAGAAGGAGCAAGGGGAGCACAGGAGAACAGAGGCCTGGCCTAGGTCTGCGTGGCTGTTGTGGGAATCCATCTTTCCAGGCTGTGGTGCCTGAAGTCTTGACTCACAGTGCTGGCTCCAGGCAGATTTTGGAGCAGCTGCTCTGAGAATGGGGCTGGAAGGAGGTTTGGCTGAGCACGTGCCTGGTAATGGGTGGCTGGGAGGATGTTGGCTCCAGATACAGGTCCTGGGTTAGTGGGAGAGGAGGAAGGAATAGTGGCCTTTACCAGATCTGTGAATGGATGGTAAAGGCAACCTCCTTAGAAGGCTCCCTGATATAAGGTGTTATGTACCAAGAGCCAGAGCTTGGTGGGACACTCATAAAAGAGGGAATCACACACTGAGAATGATCAGGGAAGATCCAGGACACAACAGGTCTTCATGGCTAACACTTTAGTCTGTTTTGCTTAGCAGTGTGAAAAATGACAGCAGGGTTTATGAGTCCAGCAGCACTTCCCATACTCCCTTCAAGCTATAAAAGTGGCTGTACATTCAGAGTGCAGCTCTGACACCTGTTAAACTGCTGGCAGACCACAGTAATGTCCCAGGGCTGAATTCCCTCTGTGCCACACTGCAGTTCCCCCTCCACAAATAAATGTGTTCCCATCGTGCTTGGACTGGAATTCCATTTTTGCCATCAGACTGGGAGCTGAAGAAGTGAGTGGCACATGCCACGAGTGGGAGACCTTATTAAATTCCTGCAAGGTTGGATCCCCTTCAGATACTTGGCTTGCCTGGGTTGAGCACAGCAAGGCAAAGCCCTGCTTGCTGCTGTCTTGGGCTGCTGGTGCCTACACCTGGCAGGTTTCCTCAAACTGAGGCATGGTTCAAAGGCAAGAATAATTCAGGTTATTTTCTGGGCCTCGTTAATTAGCAGAGACCAAGGGCAGAGCACTTTACTGGATCGTGCTTGGGGGGAGGGTGTGTGTGCACAGAGAGGCTTATAAGGACAGGTATGGTGACACAGGGAATGTCAGTGATTTTGCTGTTTTGCAAAAAATATGCACATGTGCTTGTTAAACTAAGTTTTATGTGCTGTTCTCTCGGTGACACGCAGTAAAAGGTGTGCAGCTATCAAGTCACAGTAACAGCAAAGTGTTACTTTGGTGAGAAATGGTCTTCAGGGAGATCGTGATGTTTCAGACAAGAAAATGTCATTTGTGTGGGTGAGATGAGCACAGCTTTTTTGGAGCTGCATGGTATTCTCTTCATCAGTTAAAGGTGATCATTATTAAAAAAATATCTATCATGTTATTTGACAAGGAGAGGAATAGATGTGGTTCTTGTTACTGTGGGTGATACCAATGGGAAAAGATGATATCTGAGGCAAAAGTAGTCACTAGTGGAAAGCTTTGAGCATGTCACCATGCAGTTTTTACAGCATCATGCAGGCAAAGCCTTTCTTGAGGAAATATTCAGAGCAGTTGATTTTACAGAAGGTAGATAGACCAGAGCCTTTTAATTCTAGAAAGAGATGGTTTTGGCCTTTAGGAGTATTAGTCTGAAGTCTTCCCAGGCTGCAGAAGATGAAGGAGCTCAAGATTTTATAGGCTGGAGTAAACCAGCAGAGTAGAACTAGATGGAATAATGAATTGCAGAAGGGATTTCTGGAACAGACTGGAGTATCTGGCCAGTTTTGCCCTTAAGGGCTGTATTCATTATGAAACAGTCTCTAAGTCTGTTCTTGATTGCCAAAACGTTTGGAGGGAGGAAGGAGGAGAAAGGTTGCAGGAAATTAGTCACTTCAGTCAAAGAACAGAGAATCTTAACTGCTAATTTTGTATAATATAGGTGACTGTAACGATATTGATGTGAACAAAGTAGTTTCACTTAGCTCACATTCCTGTCCTATTATGGTCATTGTGAACTTTGGCGTTATTGACTGTAGTGAGCACCAGCACGAGGAGCCCTGGTGCTGTACAACTGGAAATTTCACTGGCAATGCCAGAATGCAGAAATGTAAAGAAAAAATAACAGTCCAGTGGATCCAGATGTAAAGAAAGAAATTTTTAAGACAGCTGTTCCCAGGCTTTAACAGTTGTATGTTTTTTAAAGTGTTTTTTTTTTCTTTTTTGTCTCCTTAAGCAACTTAGTGAATCAGCCTGTTTCCTTAAAAACTACCCTAATAGTTGTATTGTTTACAGAATGTTTAGTAATGATTTTTTTTTTTTGCTGCAAAGTCATAGAAACTTTTTTTTTCTTTTTTTTTTTTTTCCCTTTGCACTTCCCCGTAGCCTTGCAGAGCTATGGAATTCTGCTGTAGTCTGTCCCTGGAAGGCATCTTTTCCTGCTCCATAATGGATAAAGGCAAAAGAGCTAGGATTTCATTTACATGCTGAAAAATCCTTCTGTGGGTGGGTAGGTGGGTGCAATTTTGCATGTATTCTTAGTCAAAGCAAAAGTGGTTTTGATTGTTAAATTAAAAGCAACACACCCAAATTAGTATAGCTGAGTGCCCTGATATTCCATCTATTTATGTATTTTGGTTTTATCAGTTCCAGTTTTAATGCTAATTTTTAAGAGCTGAAGCTTTTCTGAAGTTTTTGTTATTGGCATACCTGTTAAAAACACTTTATTTTCTTCTCCTTTTAAGTACTAAGAGGAACAAGAAGATGAAAATCAGTACTGTGTATCCATAGAGGGGAACTAATTCAAGATAGTTCCTAAAGAAAAAGGCAGTTCTGCAGCTGTTACTCGAAAATTCCTCTTGGTGTGGGCAGTCATATTCTCTAGGAAAAGTGCTTAAGCTAAATCAGAAAACAGGCCTGTACGTAATAAATGGACTCCCCATGGAGCCATATAGGGAAAGCAATGGTACTCTTAATTCACACAGCCTGACTTACTTCAGAGTAACCTCCTATTCTCAAGCTTCAAGAAACCAGAAGATAAATAAAAGCTGAAAAGACTCTTGTATCAAAAATAGGTGTGCAGTTTTGGGGTGTTTTTTTAGTGGTGTTTTGTTTTGTTGGAGGGGGGTAGATGACACTTGTATTTTTGGTTTTATGTTTTCTTTTTTTCATATTGTTGTTTGTGGTTTTTTTAACCTTATGTCATGAGAGTTCTGAGGTATCTTCTAGCTCATTTATGACAAATTTGGTGAAATTAATCTGTGTGTGTGTGTCTGTATGTGCCACAGATTGTGTGAGCTTAAATGCTGCACAATTCAGTTTATGCCTCCCCAACACCCACCACAACAGAATGCATTTCACCCACCTTGGTTATTCCCATCAAAATGTGAAATGATGGTTTCTATTTGTTCTGCTGCGGATAGGATGTTTTGTGATTTTTGCATGTCTAATTGCACTGGCTGAAGTAATGAAATTCCCTCTTTTGTTTTGGAGCATAATCAGGGAGATTGCATTTGCATTGCTTATAAAATGAATCACGTAAATGAAATTGCATTGCCCACATCTCATTTTGTATCGTAAAATGTTATGTGGTGCTGCTTGTTTTCCTCTTTCCCGGGGCTTCTCCTTGTGCTGGTCTTTCTCTAAATTTCAAACTGCAGCTATCTGCCTTTTGTGGTTTTAGAAATGACTTTCTGCAGGGTGCTCCTATATCTGTCATGCCAACTAAAATTTTGGTAGCAAAAATTTGGATATGGAGGCAGCGAGTTTTCAAAGCTTTCAAGAGCATCATTGAAAACAATATTCTGTTGCATATTAACTATTATTCATTAGGTCTGTACAATTAACAACAACCCTCCGAGTCATAGAATGCCTTACTACCAGTCACAGATAGAAGCTGTATGTTGAGGGGTTTTGGCTCTGGAATTGTCTTGTAGATAACACTGAAATCAAAATGATTCTGTTGTTCTTCCCTCTTTTCCCCTGCCTTTGTTGCTGGCACAGAGGCAAAAGTAAATGTGTTTTTAAATTGAGTTTTCTAAAAGTATCCTTGAGGTAAATTTCTATCTTGACTATAATTCATTTTTGGATTTATTTGATTTTTGGGGATACATCCTTGGAAATAAACGGTTTAATGCAATAAGAGTAATTGCTTACTGCAGAAGCCAGTAACAGCTCTGCTAAATAAGAATGTCCTAGATACTCCCACTGAGGACTTTTAAGTCATTAATTTTTATTATAGACGTATAAGCAAAACACAAATGTTCTTAGATAACCTGTAACACTGTGGCTGCCCACAAACACTCTGCCTATTAACTACATTATTGATAAAACCTCCTGCTCCTATATGCAGCACTGCTTCTCGTAATATTGTATAAATGCGATGGGTGTCAAATAAATGCCACAGCCAAGTTAAAGTGATGGTGCAACTCAAATAGTCAGTGCTGGTTTTTATCCATGAGATATGTTGTATTTTCCATAAGAAGATGGAGATCCTGAGTGCAGCAGCCTCTGCCATATATAAGCACTCATGGAAAATGAATGAGAACACCAAACAGTAAATGAGATTTGAAAAAAAAAAATTAAAAAAGGAGGAGATAGCAAATCAGAATGAATTGTGCATTTCCAAGGAATATCTCCAGCTGGAGTTACCTTCGTGCAGTGCAGACATGAGATTTTTTTCCTGCCCCACCTGCTACAGCTTTATCTATTGAGCTTTTTCTCACTTGAACTAATGTTTGTATCTTGAAATATTGTGGAATGTATACTATTTGACCTGAGGTTCCCTTGTCATAAGCTATTTAATACTGGAGAGAGAGAAAAGATGGAGAGAGCTATCTAGTAGAATCTTTTTTAGCTGGGAATGTATTTGGCAGAGTGTTTTACAAATAAAAGAACCTGCTTTCTAGGGCCCAGTCCACTGCAGCCCCCTCCAATCCAGTCACCAAGGAATTGCAGCATTTTGTTGATTGAATCCAGTTCTGTCTGGGACTGGATTTTATGTTAGATGTGTGTCAGGGAGTTGTTCTTAGCTGTAATGAAGACAGTTGCACTGGAAAAATAAAGGATAGGAAGATTAAAGTGCTAAATTCTCTCCCGCATAATTTTAGGCCCAGAGTTGTCTTTTACATTCCCATGTCTCCAGCAAAGTTTCTGTGAAAGGTTGAGAGCAGATCTTAAGAGCAGAAATTGGTTTTTTGGCAGTTAGGTGGGTTTTTTTCTGGTTTTGTTTTGTTTTGTTTCTTCCTCTGCAATGAAGAAAATTATGATGTAAAAATATATTTTTCTATATATTGGGTTGTTTCAGACTAGTCTAGACCTAGAGTTCAAGTTGAGCTTAAGACAACTGATGACAAAATTTGCTGCAGTGGAATTTCTAGGAGCACACAAATATTAGGCCAGCTGTGTGACTATAGAACATGAAAGCGCAACCTAATTCCAGTTAACTATTTTAATGTGGCACTGAGCTTTTTGTTAACCTGGATGCTGAGGAGAGACTTGTGTGCTGGTGTTGGCAGAAGGCAGTCAATAATCTCCTCTCTATTCCTGTTAGACACTAGGACTTAACTAAATGGTGTCTGTATATTATCATCTTCCCTGCAGAAAGCTTCTTAAACCTTAGGAGGCAGACAAATGAAAAGAAACCTTTGACAAGGGCTGCAGTAGTTCATATACATGAGACTAAGTGGTGGAGGGCCTTTTAAGACAGCATGGCTATTATGAGGGGTTATATTTAATAGGAACACAGTGTCAGGTGCTTGGATTTTGATGAGAAGAATTTTATGACTAATGCCTTGGAGAAGTTTGTCAGAGCTCAGATGCAGGAGAGAATACGTGCCCTAACAGAGACAGATTTTTATACTGGTTCACATGCACAAATTCATTTTGCAGATAACATACGATGTCTGCCGATTTGCTTCTTTAAAATAGTTTGTCATGCTGCATGGCTGCTGGGAAATTCCTTTTTGAGTTATACGTTCCAGTCTGTTTGTTCGCCGATCTCCTACTAACATCAGTGGCAATTTCACAGCCATGCTGGAGGCATTCTCTGCCTTCAGTAACTCAAAAATGGGAGCTGCTGGTGTTTGCCTAGCATGAATTGTCTCTCCTTTGAACAGGCTGGTTTTGACTCAGTCCCATCACCCTTGTGGAAGTCAGACCACGAGGGACAGCAGCAGAGAGGCTCACGATTAGCAGTCTGTTTAGAAGAGCTGAGCCCTTTGCTTGCATGGAAATTGAATTGCATCTCATCCCTTGGAGAGGGTGATGCCTGCAGGTCAGGAAGCAAAATGACTGAGAAGGCTGAGGGCAGAGTTTCTGACTTGCACTGTATACTTAACTTGTGGCTTAAAGAAGAACACTTGAGCTGAAAGGCAGCAAAATTTCAAGTAGCTGCTATACCTTAGACCAAATAGGTATTGATGTGGGAAAAGAATCAGAACCAACCTCAAGAAATTCCTTGCAAACACTCTGGGCTGAATCCTGTGGGTATCTAAACATTGAGTTTTTTTGTTTCTGGAACTTGAAGATAAATTTTAGATTTAATTGCAAATTCTAAAGAGCATGAGTTATCAAACTTTTATGCACCTTCAGGTTTAGTTGCCCAGTTTCCCTATTTTGTAGGGAGTTATTGTCTATTTGCTGAATTCATAATCTCCGAGATATTTATTTATTTATCTGTAAAGTATAATGAGTTGTGCTGATGAATTCTGTACATTTTTGCCATTCCAGATTTGATTCTTGATATGAATGGGCATCAGAAGTGGAATACATGCTGCAGTTCATGCTTACACAATTCTCTTTAGACAGAACCTTGTGACCTTGGTTCCTCTGATCAGAACTGTCCTAATTTCTGAGGAAGGTGCCATGTGAAGTTAGAGCAAAAACAGTTAAATGTAATCTTGAAGATCTGCTTCTGCTTGTTTTGGGGTACATTTTCTTCCATTGCGTTTTGGAAAACCCATTTTACTGTTTTGAAACAAGGGCTAAAGCCTTCTCTGTGGTTTCCACCCTGGAAGTAAATCCAGCCCATTTTATGATTCCTGCAGTTGAAATGATTGGGGGGATACCACACATTAATTTAGCCTCACTCCTGCTAAAGATACAAAAATGTGTATTTTTCAAACCACATTGTCCTTAAATTAAAATTGGATCTAAATTTGGAATGCCAGATTGTACTTTCTGAGTACATTTCATGAGTTGGTGTTTGGATAGCTTATAGAAGGGAAATAAAAGTCTTTCAGTGTAGAAAGCTTATTGACTTACCCTTCTACAAGGGGCAGTTTTGCCAGGAAATAAGTTCTGTCAGGGTGGGAGAAAGACATAATTTATAACAGTCCCCAACAACAGCAGCAAAATAATAGAGGAAGAGTGCTTCTTAATGAATTTTAATTGAATCCATATCAGCGTAAGAATGGTTTACTATTTTATTTAAAGGAAAGTTTTGTCTGGGCCTTAAAGTGGTGCTGGTATTGATACTTTTTTCCCAGTTCTGTGTTACTTCTCTAACCTTTGGAGAGCCACTGATAGCTAAATTTTAGAAGGTATTTTGATGACTAAAAAGAAACTTTTTTGCAAAGGGATGATTTAGTAGGATTTTCAAAAGCCCTCAAGCAATTCTGTTTCTGAATTCCCATTAATATCAAAGGTACTTCAGAAATGACCAGCTGCCTACTTGTCCCTCAAAGAACACCATGGAAAATCTGGATTTTAGCTCTTTTTGGTTTTATTACTGACCAGAATCTGGGATTAACAGAGTTTGGACTCTTAATTGGTTGAGGTTTAAATCGGGCTGCGAAGATATATTATTATAAATTCCCTATAAAGCAGAGTTTTCTTAAATTTGCCCAGATGATGACGGTGGGTAATACAGGTCTTTTCTGTTTAATCTCATAAATCTCACTGGAAGTAAAACAGTTCCAGAACCTGTAATAAAAAGATCCATCATTACCCTGCAGCTATAATTGTTGGAAGCGTTAGCAGTAAGCTGCTGAGCGGTGCATTGAATCCTCCTGTGGGTTTGTAAATGTAATTTATTTTTTTTTCCCCCACATTGCACCAAGACACAATTAATGCCATTTCTGTAATAAATATCAGACCTCCGTTTTACAGTTTCCAGAACCCTCCAAGGCTCTGGCAGGTGACACATGTACAGGGAGGTTTCCAGAAGAGGTGGGGCTTTCTAGCAGATTTGGGGTAGTCTGTTCTTAGATATTTGTGCTTGTACGAATAAAATCTACCAGTGAGAGTGTTGAAAGGTATTTGCATCCCTTTGTTTTTATTCAGAGAAGAAGCCAGATGTTGGCTTGGTGTTTGAGCATACTGGAAGACAGAGTCAAGTTAACAAAAGCATTAATATGTATGATTTAAACAATTAATGGCTGACAGTGGCCAACTAAAGCAATACTATATTTTTACGTTAATTTTGGTTTATTGAGAGGAAATTAGTATTTGGCTTTGTATCTTCAGCCTGTGTTGTATTACAAAATCAGCTATGTGTGTATGGGCACGTAAATGTTTTTCTGATGGGGGAAGTTAAATGACTCTGGGTTTATGCTCATGTTTTGAAGATCTGTATATTAAGGTATTAAATTTTTGTTTCAAAATGTAGACACATTTACAGTTTGATATAGTCCTTCTAGTTTGTGGCATCAAAAACTCAGTTTGAGAATTATGAAGGTGGCCTAATAGTCCTGAGGTTTGTTTTGTTTTTGTTTTTTTTAAATAAGAACAATTGCACATCTTTTACTTTCATGCCATTTCTTGGGTGCTGCTGGATATGCAGGTGCATTTCATACTTTCTTTCTTCAGCTGAGAGACTTATTGATAAATTTTGACAAAATTAATTAAGCCACAGGTTTCACATGATCACCGTCTTCCCAGACTTGGGACTGGTTCTAAGTGCAGTAATGAATACCACAGCTTAATAAAGCTGTGAGACTGGGACACAGAAACAAGTACATTAGGCACTGTAGCAAGCAGTTTTCACAGAAAATCCCATTTTTTTCTCCTGAATTTTCCAATCCAGAGGGAGCATGTGTAGAGACAGAGGTATGAATTCAAAGAGAGAAAAACCTGAACATGTAGAAAATATATTGCTTTTGATTTCCCATTTCAAAAAAATTGTCTTTTGTTGCCTTAGGGGGAACTAACAGTATTAAGAAATAAGCTTTTAAAGGTGTTTTTGCAGAAAAATATTTGTATTTTAATCCTAAAATAAATATACCAAGCTTATTGGCTCTTTGAAGAAACATTTGATTGGCGAATTTTGAAAACAGAAGTAGCAAGAAGAGTATGGAATCGTACAAGAGGAAACTAAACTGTAGATAAATATGCAATGGGAAGCATGAGTGGGATGCTTTTTAAAAGCTGATTATATAGGTATCTTTTAAATATGGAATAGTTACTAGATAGGATGTCTCCAAGTGACTCCAGAACTGAGTAAGTGCAACAACACACACAGATTTTTATGTGGCACACAGACTTGAAGCCCGTGCTTAAGTGGATGTATAATGAATACTAATTTAGATGTCATGAAAAATAAACCCACAAATTCAGTCACAGATATACCCAGTGGAGTAATTATTGAGATGAAAAGCCAGCAGATGATGTGACACAGTCTAGGAAGGACATGGGCCCGTATGTCATGGGACTATTCATGCATCTGGAGAGCCTGGGAAGGTTAAAATTACCTGGTTTTCTGTGCTGCCTGCTGACTTGTTCACCTGTAGCAATGGCAACAGGACCAGCTTGCAGAGTGGTGGCTTTTAAGCAGGAATAATGCTGATTTGAGTTGTGGGGAGTGGGGCTGGAGGAGGGATTTTCAGCATCTGTTAATGTTTTGGATGCTGCGTTCGTCTGAGTGATTTACTCAATGTTAGGAACTGGAAATTTTTCCTGGCTTAACATTTAAGATTTTTATTCCATCTTCATGGATGAATTGGTTTCTTGGGAATCGCTCTCTAAGAGGGGATTTGGAGTCTGCATATCTCAAAACCCGAGAGAACAGGGGCAGTGCACAGGCTGTGGGGTTTGGCTCTCCCAGGGTCCGGCTAACCAAGCCCAAGGCCTTTTATTTTCAGCATTTGAACTCACCCATGTGGAATTATCCTTTCCAATCAAAACTGACTCCTTTCAGAAAAATGGTGCTTGTGTGTTCTCTGGGTTTTTTTGAAGCAGGGTCCCAGTGCCTGCAGCTGTGTCTGTAGGAGGGCTGCACTGCCCTGCCTGTCTCAGAGGAGCTTTCCAGCTCTGCTGATTTATAAGACATCCTTATGAGTAACTGGTGCAGGCTTGGACTGAAATGTACAGTTAACACGTCTGTTCCATAGCATAACATCCTAAATCACATCCTCTGTGCATGTGGAAGGCCCAAGGTGCTCCTCTTCTGTGAATTCCTGAATTCAGCCCCTTCCACCTTGCTGTTCAAACCCCCCCAATATCATCTCCTTGTGCTTATTTAATCTCTTGCTTTTAAAGCCGTGGTGAAATTTGCTGTCTGATGCATACAGGCTCGAGATGGAGCAGTCCCTGGGCTGCTGTGTGCAGAGCTGGCAGGGTGAGGGGCAGCACCCACCCCTTGAGTTACACAAATCCCCTGCCTTGGAAGTGCTGTGGTGACTGTGGGTTTGGAGATGGGGCTGCTGTGTGCAGAGCTGGCAGGGTGAGGGGCAGCACCCACCCCTTGAGTTACACAAATCCCCTGCCTTGGAAGTGCTGTGGTGACTGTGGGTTTGGAGATGGGGCTGCTGAGTGATACCTGAGCAAGCCAAATCAGAGCCTGGAAGACGCTGTTGTTTCATGCAGCTGCAGCAGTGGGTGAAGAACTATGAATTTGAGGTTTGCATCTGAGGGACTCTTACTCTAAGTGAGAACCACTGGTGGTAAGGCAGTTTAGTAAAGCTGAGTATTTATCTGATAAACAAGGTTCTTCTAGAAGTGTATGAAGGTTACATTGTCCCTTATGATTCCTGAACCCTTGTCATAAGTGCATTAAATGTGACAGATCTTACATTACTGTCATGATCTCACCAAGCACTCATTGCTCAACTGCCTTATGGGATTTTGTTCTGGCTCTTACATCAACTTTTGAAAAAAACAGCCAAGTGCCTGATTTCCTAAGGAGCAACATATTTTATGTTGCTTTCTAATTCCTGATTACTGTATTAATCCTTATGTACGCACATTTAAATTATTCTGAAATACCACCTAATGCATCTTTCCATGAGCAAATGCAGGAATCAAATAACCTGTGAAGTGTTTCAGTCTGCCATGTCAAGAAGACTGAAAAAAAAAGTTAGTGGAGAGGGAGAGTGTCAAAGCCTGCTGGAAGCACTGTGTTTGGAGGAAAAGTAAAGAGTAAGTTGAATTTCTTGGGCACGTGCTCTGATTCAGCAGAATGGTGGTGGACAGGGCTGAAATAATTATTTTTATCAGCTGTTGAGCTGCAGTGAGGGTCAGATGCATGACTATCAGAGAGGTTTTAGAAATGCTGGTGTGTAATCCCCAGCTGCTGGTTTGTGAGGTGATCAGAGCCCAGGAAGAAGGGTTGGTGTTCACAGCCCAGAACGTGCTGTGAAACCTTCTGTGTCACCAGCAGCTGGGAAAGGGCAGTGCCTTGCTCTCAGAGCCCAATCCTCTCGGGGTGCAGTGGCAAAGGAGACTCTCATAATGCTGTTTGCCACGCTGTAGCTGTGGTGAAAAGAAAACTTGAGCCTTTAGGACTGGCAATAACACCATTTTTATTAAGTTTCTATTGAAGGACTGTTTTGAGTAAGATAAATTGATGGACTGAACACAATAACCTTCAGTATCTCACTTTCAGATACTTAGTAAGCAAGCACTACTGAATAAGAGAAGGAAGCAAAGATTTAGAAAAAAGGTTACTTGGCGACATCATTTTGTTTGTAAAGAAGAGAAAGAAGAGTCAGGGACTTAATGAATTTTGATTATAGAATTTTCTGTAAGTAATGAATACTTACTTCTAGTCATGGCATGAATAGAAAAATCCCAAACCAGATTTTGGTGTGATACTCTAATAGGGGCTGCCTCAAGCAGAGCACAGGGTTTGTTTGGCTGCAGAGTGCAGAGAATAGCAAAAGCATAGCTGCTGTGTACAAACAAAATTGGACTCCCTGGGGCAGGCAGTGCTCAAGCAGAGAGCATCTGAAGAAGTTCTGTGGTGGGGATGGAAGGTGGTGTTTGTTTTTTGTGTTGTCTGGAGTAAACGTGCCTGGAAGTAGGGAATGTGTATTTGGAGACCCCGATGTTTTGGAAGGAATACTCCATGTAGAAAAGCTTTGACTCCATGTAGAAAGCACTTTGGTTTCTGGTTGCAGTTCTTCAAGTGCAATTTTAATGGGTAAATGAATTTTTCTCTGGAACAATAACTTAATTAATTTCAGCTCTCGCTGAGAAGAAAAATCCATTGATTGCTGGAGTTCAGATTTTTGTCATGGGTTTCTGCAGGGGTAACCAGTTGTATGGCTCAGGTAATTGTACCTGGTGCTTTGGGTGGAATAGGAGGCACAATACCAAACCCCCAAAAAGAGTTATCTACCAAACCCTCTCTTCCCTCCAGTCCAGCTGGCAGTAGAACCTGTTTTTAAAGTAAGCATCATCTTGGAAAGCCTGAATTTTGCAAATTAATTCAGTGGTAAATATGACTTGATTGGAATGACCTAATTATGGTACCTAGGAAAATGCAATCTAACAAATATCTCCCCCCTACTGCTTCCCCCACTAGTATTTTAGCTGTTAATAATCTAACAAATGTAATAAATAATTAATATGACATAATTAACAAATTCTAACAAAGTTAAATTCTAATGCAGTAAAATCTTGTTTGTAAGCACATTTGCAGGGATATTTTTCCACTGGACATATCCATATGGAGTTTGATTTCTGGAACCACTGTAGGATTCCCCACAGCAGGGAACTGATTTGTACCCTGGGGGATGCTTCTGGTCTTTCTCACCTGTGTAGGGAGCTGAAGTTCAAGGCACTGGTAGAACTTTTCACACAGTTCAGAGTAGAGTAAAACCTAAATGCAAATTTGGTTTACAGTTCAGTAAACAGAAGTAATACTTCAAAAGTCATATTTTCTTAAAGTTTGTGCTTTATTTTTTGTTACTGATCATACATCTCATTATAACTTTGGGGATTTAGGACAAACAAATTCATAGTCATGTGTACTAGTTTTTCTTGTCAGTGAGGAGTGCAAAACTAATAAAACCAGTTTAATTTTATTTTTACTGATTTTTAAATGCCTGTTGTGCCAGTTCGTCCTGTTATGTCTCAGAACAGCATTATTTTGGGTGCTTTCAAGTAGTTAGAGCTTGGTTTCACTAGTCTGATAATTTGAGATGTAAGTGGACTATTATTCTGACATAACTCCTAAATACCTCAACATTTCTAGCTGAAGCTAAGCTCTAACCATGATCAAAGTGGCACATCAATGGAATGAGTTGAAGTTTTGTGGAATCGGGGTGGGATTTTCTGTGGCATTAATCCAGATGCTGTGCTATTCAAGTGTTGAGCAAATCAAATTATGGTAACTCTGCAGAGAAATAATTGCTATTCCAATGTAGATGATGGGTTGCCTTTTGTATTTAAGTTATTCTGTTACAAATTAGAGCTTCTAACCACTAAGCATGCATAAAATATTTCTCTTACCTATTGTTTTTCTCTATTCTGCTAAAAAAGAAAAGTCACCAAAAACCAAATGACCAGACTTCCATGATGGGACACATGTTGTTGATAAGATCAAATTACCAAATACAGTTTGCAAATAACCAATTTAAAATCGTCGGCTATAGCAAAAAAAGTGCTTTATATGTGGCTGCTTAGTGTGATATCACATCAGTGACAAGGTCAGGATTTTGTATGAGTTTAGGAAGTGGTCACTCGACTCGGTTCTGCAGTTTGCAGCCTTCATCAAAGCACTCCTGAATGTACCTTACTGTGTGTAAACAAAAACTGTGCTGGGATCTATAGAGGTACCTATGGCCTTGGACAAAATCAGCTGCTCAGCTCAGATGAGAGCTTGTTCCTGGCCCACCTGTGAGACCTGGTATTTCATGGCCCCTCTACCTGTTCACAAGGTAAAACATCTGAATTCAAAGTCTCCTTAAACACGTTTTTACCCACGTTTAAATACACTTTAGTATCAGAAAGTGGCTGTATCTTGTGTATATTTTAATCTTCCTCTATTACCAGGTAAGTTTTGAAGCAGCACTGTGGTCCCTCCTGGGTTTTTTTGGCATGGTGTTTGTCAGTGGATGTGTGGGCGCTCTTGTGGAGGGAGATGTGTGTTGATATCTGCAATAATGGATGTGAGGGCTTTAACCTTGTGACTGTTACGAGATCTTTGTGTCTGCTTTAGGGTCGACCCTATCCCATATGACACTCCAAAACCAGCGGGCCACACGCGATTTGTCTGCGTCTCAGACACGCACTCCAGAACAGATGGCATCCAGATGCCTTATGGGGACATCCTTCTTCACACGGGCGATTTCACCGAGCTGGGACTGCCCTCAGAGGTTAAGAAGTTTAATGACTGGTTAGGTAAGGAATTACTGCGTTTTGGTGACCCCAATTAACCTCTCCTGTCCAAGTGTCACTCACTGCCTCCTAATTGAATTAGGGTGCTCGAAAATCCCTCCCCCCATCCTTACTCTGCTTGTCCTCATGTGATGTGCTTTTTCTAGCCTCAGTATGATTCTGTTAATTAAGACAAATTTAGAGACTTTTCTGTATTTCTGCCTGTCCTTGGGGAAGAGATCCTGTCATTGCGCAACAGGAGCTGTGTAGCCCTCTGGGGGTGCCCAGGAGGTGGTGGCACCTCATGCAAAGGACACAGTGTCCTGTTAGTTGATGCTGTGGGGTTTTGTATCCACAGCCAAAACTGCTGCTCTCTGTATTTTGGGTTTCCTACAACTTAAAGCAGCGCTGGAAGTTATAACATACCTGGAAACGATGAAAGTCTTTCTTCCCACAGTACAGCGTGGCAGAATCAATAACACTGTTTGGAGGAGGAGAATTTTTTTGGGGGTGATATTCACATGTGGGCCCTTTGAGTTGGAGTACTGGCATTTTAACTTTGATCACAGGCAGTCAGCATCTCTTTGGTGGAATACCTTTCATATTCTGCTGTATTTGACAGCAGTGCCCTGACAGCATGTTGCTAGAATTGAGGGCAATTAAATAGCAACAGCAGCAAACCAAAATGAAGGAGGAGAACTTTGCAGGATGCTCCTGTTATCAATGCCACTGGTGGGCTGGTTGTGGACTGCCATTTCACCTCTTCCTCTAGAAATACCCAGACCTGAAGGTGACTTGAGCAGCTGATTTTTCAAAAAGAAACATTAGAGTCAATTTACAGCATTATATAAAAAATATTTCAAAGCATAGCTCTGTCAGGTTTTACTGCACTCTCTCTTGCCTGCTGTGTGATGGCAACTGCCTTTAATAGAATAATTTTATTGCCTTGGAGTTCCTTGGCTGACCCTTCAAGAGATATGTAAGGAACATTTACAAAAGGGATTTTTAAATAGAAGAACTTCTACACAGTCTGTCTGGTCATCCTTCTTTGCATTTTCTTCATACCCGTCTTTTTACCTGACCTCCTCTGACTTCCAAAACCCTGTCTTATTGAGTGTTTTCCCTTCTTTTTATTGCTGTGCCTGTGGGGGTGGGACTTTCTAATCGTATCACTATAACTTAGTTTTATTGTTCTTATTTCTGTAAAGTGTTACTAGATTTGATAATATCTAAGCTATCCCTTTTCTGGGCCTGCGATTGCAGGAATGAGAAGTTAGAAGTGGTAGGAGAAGTAGGTAGTTGAAAAACTTTTTTTTACATGCCCACAGAGTCCACTTGCATTTTCTCATACATATTTATATATTTATATATTTATATATTTATATATTTATATATTTATATATTTATATATTTATATATTTATATATCTATATATTTATATATTTATATATTTATATATTTATATATTTGTATATTTGTATATTTGTATATTTGTATATTTATATATTTATATATACATGTGTGTGTGTGTATATATATACATATGACAATACCAGTTATTATGTTTGTGGTACAGGGTGAGACAGCAAATTGATTCCCCTGTGGGAATGTTGCTGCATACTTGCTTCAGTGCATCCTCACCAGGAATCAAAACACTAAAGTCAGCCACTTTTTTCAGACTCCTATCTGCAAAATGTGTTAATTGTGTTTTACCCTTTACTGCATTATTATTTACTTTGTGTTGTGTATATTTA
This sequence comes from Petroica traversi, assembly GCA_025920805.1. Lineage (NCBI taxonomy): Eukaryota > Metazoa > Chordata > Aves > Passeriformes > Petroicidae > Petroica > Petroica traversi. Next base: position 13,400,886 of record JAHLSL010000056.1, read on the forward strand.
ATACCTTCAAGGATGTGAGGTATTTAAAAAAAATTTTAAAAATATTAAAAAAAATACCAGTGACAGGCAGGAACAAGCAGGATTCTTTTTGCTTCCTCAGTGTGGTGAGGGGCATCTTTTTTCACCATAGCTGGTAGGAACCTTACTCCAAAGCTACACCCTGGGAATTGCCATCAAATACAAGGGTGTCCTTACAGAAAAATGTTTTCCTGAAAATGGTTTTCTCCACTGGTGTTGTGAAGCTGTAATGAAGACAAGGCATTTGTGTCATTTGTGTCATTTGTGTCATGAGGGACAGAAGCCAGATCAAAGCTGCGTTTCATTCTGCAGCTTATCTTACGCACTCTGTGGTAAAAAACACAGGCTCCTGCCTCCATCAGAATTATGTCAGGGGGTAACTAACACACAAAAACTGCCCATAACTTTTCCTGGCAGTAAAGTCAAGGGGAAAGTTAAAAGATGATTATTCTGAGCTCCTGCCTTGCTGGCACTTCACTGGGCATTACCTATGCCAGAGTTACACAGGGCTAGAGCAGTGCTTTAAGCTCTGCAGTTTTTTATTTTTTAAGTCTTTGCATCCCTTTGCAACAATTGGGGTCTTTTACCTGGGGAGAATGTTCAGCATCTCGTCTGTCCATTTCATTAACACTCATCCTTCTTTTCTCCACAGCCAAGGCATGGAACTTGCTTTCCACACTCTCTTTCCCACTCTTCCAAGTTCTCAGGCCTTCCAGCAACTTTTGCTTGTTAAATGCTTTTTCCCTTTGGCTGGTACGATTTCATTATTGGTTTTGCATGGAAGTCATCTGAGCTTATACATTGAATAACCTCTGTGGTCACTTAGTGATTACATACACTGGCTGAGGTAATTTATTCACTTTGTTTTGGTGTGAACGCGTCCCTTGGGTCTTGTAACTGCTGTAATCACTTGACCTTAGGGACTGTTAAATGCTTTAAACACAGTTATTTTAAATTTATAATTGTTTTCGTTAAAAATCTCTTATTGTAACTTAACTAATTTTGCAATAAACACAGCGCTATGTGCTGAGGAAGAATTGAGCCCCGGATGTTTTTTACTGAATGTTTCAACTTACTATTATTGTCTCTGTTCATATTTTTCCCTTCCGTTCTCATTCAGTCATATATGTGAAATGAAATAGAAGAATATCTAATTATAGCTCTGTCTTCATAGTGCAATATTTCCTTTTCTGGGTGATGGGAAGTGATTGAATAACTCATAAGAACTGAAGAGAAAGCAAAGATAAATTCAGACAGATCTTTAATGAGTTGATGTGTTTATTTTGCTCAGTTCCTGTGGGCCTGATTGTGCATATCCTGACTTGTGTGAATAGTTTGACCTCAGTTTAGGAATTTTTCTCAAATAGCCCATTTTGTACTTTTCCGTTTAGTGGTTATATCGTGCTGTGTTCATTTTTTGGTTCTGGCTTGTTCGTTTTTTCCCCCATGCAAGGTTTCTATTATAAAGAATATTACTGCATGAGCTAGACAAAATCTTGGATAAATTCAGAAGGTGAACTTACTGCTGGTTATTGTCTGTGGAGCTAAAAGTTGAATTTAGCCAGGTTTTTCCTGAGTTGTTCTAAGATTTAGCAACTTGAGCGTTTCATGTTTTTTAAGTCTTGCTTTTGTTTAGAATGTTTGTTTCTTTTAAGTTTTTGGGGATAATGACTGTGGAAACTCTGTGACTGGTTTAGTGGCCAAATACATATGGGTTTGTACTGGAGCAAATACTTCTTTACCTGTAATATATGCTTGTCTTTAATGTAAACATTGTTGCTAGAGCTAAAAAAAAATCAGCTTTTTTTCCCCTCATGCTGCAGTTTCTTGATCATGTTACTTGAAGTGAGAAGATTGATTATATAATTTTAGTGCAGAGTTTTTCTTGTTACCCACATAGGTGGATGTGGTGCTCAGCCAAGTATTGCCAATTATTTCTAAGTTCATTTTTGTGTGAATATCAGTTATTGAAAACAGCAGCATCACCTTAGAACTGCTGGTTGTTACATGGGATAGACAAATGGAAATGTAGTGTTGCTGTCAGAACTATGGACCGACACTTGGTTCCAGTCTACACTTAAATTTATGCATTAATGCTGTGGAAATTTGAAATCATATTCAAAACTGTTAAGGCAGACACCTGCCAGAATGTGTTTGATATTGAAGATAACATAACTCAATTTGGAAAAAAAAAATTAACTGTACCAGAATAGTATAATAGTAAGATCAAGCTCTTTTCTTATCACGGTTAAAAATGCAGGGTCACATTCCACTTTTATCCTTTCTCAATCTCTCTGGTCGGGTTTAGTTATCTGGCTTCATCTCCTCTCCAGGCATGGCTCATTTAGGGTTTAGAGTAAGTGTGTTTCTTTTACTAATGTACACTGAGAACAGTTTCAGTGTGATGAAGTGTTTGTTCTTGAGGGCTTTTGCTCCCTAAAAGTATATTTCTGATGTGAATTATTTTGCCACCTGACATCATACTATTTTATAAAAAAAAAAAACAAACCAGAAAGTTCTAAATTTCTCCATATTCAGAGGGATATTAGCTCAAAGTATTCTGGGGTAATTTAGAACCAGAAGGAAGCTTGTGAATATTTTAAAGTTAAATTATGGCAATAAAAACAAATCTCTTCCTTTTTTATAAATTGATTTATTTCTGATTTGTGTTTTTACCATCTGGAGCATATTTTGAACTCTATATTGCTCTACTTGTTATAGCTAGAATGAATAATTGACTAAACATAAAATACCATTTTGATGAACAAAACTCTGAGCACTTGAAAAAAAAAAATTGCATTCATTGCAAGTGAAAGAAAATGCTGAGGTAGCTTTAATCCTGTGAGGATGTGTGAGTTTTGCACAGCTGTTCTGGGAGAGAGGGAAGCAACTCTCTGGAAAATCTATTAGCCTAATTTTGAAAACAACTCTGTCTCCTGTGATGGCTCTGGTGAGAAGCTTCCTGGGGCTCCAGACACTGGGATGGGGTTGGAAATATTTTTATTTAGAGGTTGAGCAAGTGCTGAGGACAGGTGACTCAGGTGCTGAGGACTTGTGGGTTTTTTTTACTGATTTAGGAGTTCTCTAGGTTATGCATCTCATTCTGTCTTTACCATGAAGTTAAAAAAAAAACCTTCTTCCTAGCTTATTTAGGTTTTATTGCCATATTTCTACCTAAGAATATTCCCTTTGCTTTTATTCTGGCTCGAACTGTGTTTAATGTCATGGTTAAATTCCCACTTGCACTTAGTTTTCAATTCCCATATGGACTGGCTGAATTAATCATCGGTGCTCAGCTTTTATTTGCATATACCTTTTTATGAAAGATTATTACTAATTTTATCTTTGTTTTTTCTTCTCAGAGGAATACAAAAATAGTTTGAATGTTTCATTTTATTATATTTATAAAGTAGTGGGAAAATACAACCATATTGATTTTTGGTAATAGGCTGAATAATTTTTCTTGATGTATCAATCTGTAGTGCTACAAAAAAAGACAAAAGTGGGAAAAAGTACAAAACTCCTTTTGTGCCATGGTTATAAGAGCTGCTTCTTCATATTTATACTCTGCTCTGAGTCAGATATTAGATGCTTTGTGAGAAACAGAACCCCAGAAGTATAACTGAGAAGGTAAAATAGAAGCAATTGGATAAAATGAATGTTGAGGTATTAAAATTTCCACTGACTAAAATGGAATTTATGTCTGAGGAGCAGTGTAAGATTGTTCGTATCTGATCAGTTCTTTCTTGTTCTGCTCTTGTTATTCCTGGCAATTCTTCACGAAGAGATTTTACAAAAATCTATTTTTGCTGTCTCCTAATGGTCTATAGAGAAACGGAGGGTTTTTAAACTGTGTTTGCTACTAAAGTGTAAAATTCTCTTTACGAATTGCCATGGTCAGTTAGACCAAATATAAAGGTGTTATTTGACAGCCATTAGAAAACTTGGCTCAGGTAAAATGTGCTTTCAGAGGGAATAATATTCTGGAGTGAGTGGCTCTTTGTAAGTTTAAACTAATATATTCATTTGGTAATTTTCGATGAAAGAAAGGAGCCAGTGAGCGCTGCAAAGAATTGCACAATTCTTGAATGGATTTTCAATCACAATAATTGCTTGGTCATTTCTTGGATCTGCTTCCCTGGGCTACTAATGTTGTCTTAGAAGTGGGGGAGGGGATGATGAGGTTTCTTATAACAAGCTGTAACCAAACCAAATTTGTTAAAAACCCCAAATAATTCTTCCTTTCTTTTCCCGCAAATCCACTTTGAAACAGAGGGTGGATTTATCGTTGTTGTATTGACCAGGCTTGAAACAACCAATGCCACTCAAATAGAAACTTTTATAGGCATTTTCATCAGATTCAGTACTGCAGCCCTGCTGCCACAGCCACAGATGGTGATGAGAATGATTTCAGTGGGGATGGATTCTTTGTACACCATCAGTTTATTCCTTCACTTGCAAATTTAATGTTGCATCAAACATAGAAAAGCACAAAAATACTTCTCCCCTACATCTTCACACTGTGCACATCATATTAACACTAGCTAATTAAAAGAAGTCTTTCTGTGAGTAGAGCATCACATTGCAGGCTGGAAAGAACAATGGTTTCGGGGTGGAGGAGTTGCTTTGAGCAGAGAGGGGTTGGGGAGAAAGCATTGCAGATTTTAGTATAATGTGTAGTGTTTGAAGAAATTTTATTTCATCATAAAGATTAGCAGGCTGTGTAATTCAATTTAAAGCTGGTTGGCAGTGTTCTGTCTATTACAAAGCCTTTTTCTTTTCTTTTTCTTTCTCTTTTTTTTTTTTATTGCCACTGTTTTTTTTATGTTGTATGTGACTACAAAACCTGGTAGACAGCAGGAACAATCTTTGGGTTTTGTACTTCCCACCCACCTTCCTCTTTTCAGTTCTGCATGTTAGGAAATATGTGAGATTCCCTTAAACTGAGCTACAAAACAGTATGTCAGTGAGATACCATCCTGGATTTTTTTGATTTGTATAAAACAGTAATTTTTTTTGTGGCCCAGCAGCCACTGGAAGTAAAGACCTGCTAAAAATGGGGGTTGAATCAAGCTTAAAACTCAAATGTTAGCATTTATTCACACTGGTTGTGGACATTACTGTGCTGTAGAAAAGCAACATGCAGCAATTTATGGTAATGCAAGACTGTCAGACCTTTATCTTACAGTAATTGCCTATACTAGGGGGTTAATAAATGTTCCAAGAATTACTTCTTTTTTTCTTAAAGAAAAATAGAGAGCTGCTTATTGCTGGCTATAACCAGCCAGCAGAGCTTGTTAATTAACCCTCTTGTTGCAGTGGGCTGAAGCTGAGTAGCTGAGCTTGGGCAAATCCTGCATCAGAACCTTGGGCTGTGAAGAAAAGCCTGCAACTTCACCTCTCCCATCCACCCCTGCCACGCCTGTTAGGAGACCTTCAAACCTTAATTGCCTGTGTTTAGGGAGTATGTTGGTTTTGGAGGGTGGGGGTTCTATTTGTGGGGGAAATGAAGAAGAGAACACCTTTTTCCCAGAGCTAAAGGAACTTTTGTTTTCCTTGTCCTGCTCTGTCACCCTGGGCATGGTGGTGATTTTGGCACCTGCTCTGTAGGGTGGCTCCAAGACCACCAGGGCCCTTTGTGTCCCCTCACCCTGTGACACCAGGCTGGGCTCAGCGTTGGGCTCATGGTGGTGCCCCTTCCATAGCTTCAAGGAAGGAAATTTGTGATGGTTTTGAGGCTCAGGTCACTTCAGTGCCTCACTTCTCTCAGCTGTTCTGGTCTCTTTTCTCATCCTGCACCCCAGCTGGGAGGTGACAGTCACCAAACCCTCACTGGCTGCTGGTGGTGCCTTTAGTGGAGAAGGAACAAAGCAGCTCACCAGGGGACAGCAGTGTATGGAGAGAGGCAAGGTGGAAAGTCAGCACAGGGGAGAACAAAATAACATCAAACTGGAGACTACAAAGAAGAGGGAGAAAAGTGAGAGCTCGGGGTATAAAGTACTGGACCTGCTTTTTTTCACCTGGTTTTTCCAGAGCTTCATCTCTTCTCAAGTTAATAAAATTAAGAAATGAGAGCTCAGGAGCACTCTGTACTTTGAATCTCCTGTAATTTTTGGTAAGTGAACCATAAAGAGCTCAGAATTATGTGCATCTTTTCTAATGAACCAGAAGCTTTCACATTACAGGGCAAGCTGGGTATCAGAGTGCAGCAGTAGCTCCTTTTCTCTTAAATGTTGCCATTACTTTTTTTTTTTTTTTTTTTGGTGTAACCAGCCGACACAAAAGGTTCTAGTTTAAAACAGAGTGGCAAATAATAAAAAATTACCCACATGTTCTTACTTTTCCCTGAGCTGCTCTCCCCCGTATGTTACTCTAAAGGCTCCCTGCTCCCTCAGCAGCACTTGGCATTTGCCTTCACTGCTGAGAGAAGAGCAGAAAAGCTGCAAGGCAGACACCAAGTTTGCTGCATTTTGTGCAGGAAATGCCTCCTGAGCATGGCAGGGATGGGATTTGTTCCTTCTGCTCTCCTCTCTCTCTGCTGCAAGTTCCAGTGGTCACTGGGAATAAAATAATGTGGTCCTGGGAGTAAAGGTGCTGGACTGATGTCCTCCTGTAAAACCCTGTAATTCACACTGTACAGAATGCCACTCACCTTTTGCTGTAAATTACAATCCAGTGCCATTAGCTGGAGTGGGAAAGGCAGGAGGGAATGCCCTGCTAGGGTGGTCTGCAGGGGAACAGGGGAAGGAAGAGCCTGTGCCCTGGTGCTAGGAGGGGTCTGGCAGAGGGGTGAGTTACCAGAGTGAGTACAGCGAGAGTGGAAGCAATACAGCTCTTCATAAACAACTGTTTCCCCGAGGCCAGCTGTGAAAACAATGATGCTTGCCTGAGAGGGGAGAGGGCAAAACCTCAGCAGAAAGGAGAATAAATAAGGAATAAATTGTTACCTTTGTCTAAGTGACTGAAATAGCTGCTCCTGAATGCTTTGTCTCAGTGGCCGGCTCTGATTAACTGTAGCTGTCGCTTTATTCTGCAAAACTTGGTCTGCGTATCTGCCTTTCCACAGCAGGTTTCTCATCCCATTTTCTGTTGTAAAGGCTAGAAAAAGTGGCTAAAATGGGAAAGTCAAGAGAGACCCTACTCTACAGAAAGCCCATTAGGTGAAAAATTGCATGCTCCAACAATTAATCATAGCATTGAATTGCGGAGGAATATTTATTTGTGGACCAGAATTCTCAGTGTCCTTCTCTGTACTGAAGTACAGATGCTGCATCATACAGATTTTCAAGTACCTTGTGAAAATGTTACTGTAAATTCAAATGTACAATGATAAGTACCATAAATCCCACACGTTCATTTAACTTGATTTAAAAACATTTCACTCCTAGATTAGTGGCTTGTAATTGTCCTTATTGGAGAGCAGAGATGGCAGAAGCAGAGGACCTATCTCCTTGTAACAAGGGCAGGAAAGATCAAGAGTTTTACCTGAATTCTGTCACAAATAAAAGCAGGCAAACTCTATTGTGGAATGGAGTTTGCATTGCATGCATTGTTTTTTATTTTCCTGTTTTGCCCTGCTGTTGGAAGGACAATTAGGATTTTAGCGCATAGTTTTCTGCACTGAAATTCAGAGACTTGTATTCTTAAGAAAACTCTAGTCTGGATTTGAACTGTCTGTTGGGAGATCCTGGGATGCTGTGATATAAATTGCAACCAATAATAAGTTGGTAATTGCAATTCTGCAAAGCCTGTAGAAAAGAGGAGATGGCAAGAAACACTAGCGAGGGTGAGAGAGGGAACTCAGAAATCACTGGCACCAATATCCAGAGTTACCACCCTAAACCTTTATCAGGCTTCAAGCTTCCTCCTCTTTCTCCTTTTAATGTTTTATGTTTGTCCCTGTGCTTAAACTCACAAGGAAGGGATCTGTGCCCTTCTGCTCAGGGAATTCTGGATAGCCAGGGAAAAAAAAAACCTGCGTAAGAGGAATTCAGCTGCTTGTAATAACATGATACAGCTGCAGTGAGTTGGTTGTCTCTCTCAGTAGCTAAGAAACCTCTCTGTGAGCTGGGTTATTAAAAGGAATTTCCTTATGGGGCTCAGGAGATTCCTGGTATCCAAGTTTGTCTTGAAAGACTATAATGGAATGTTTAGCTTTAGGTAGAATAATAAATTTAAACATGGGGTTCAGAAATTAACACTGGAGGTTCCTGAGTATTCCTGAATATCCCTACCTGAACATTTTAGTTGACTGTAATTTCAGTTTGCATTCTCTGTGCAATTTCTCTTTGTGTTTTATCCTCCATAAACATTTCAGAAAATGGTTCTGGAACACAGTACTATCCATGCTGTCACTTGTATATTGGACTCCAGAGGCTGAGTTTAACTCAAGCTTTAGATTTCTGCCCTTCCAGTTTAGGAAACAAAGAAACAATTCCCAACAAGCATCAGCATTGCCATGTGAAAATATGTTTAAAACTACCTTTGAATATCAAACTTGCTTCTTATACTTTAATGTTTACAAATAAAAGCACAAGCCTTGATCACAGGGTAAAATCTCAAAAGCAGCTAGTTGCTTTAGCACACTGGAGAGTGTTACATTCTCAGAGTTTTTAAAAAGCTGTCGTCTTGCTTTTAGGCAGTAGTTCATGCTTTTAAAGCCTTTGGGATATTTGAAAAAAACAACATTTTTATCTTATTTCTTCTCTTAAAGTTTATTTTCCTTGTGATTATTCTTGCTATCCTTGCTTTTTATCTTTCCCCTTCTCATTACGGATATTTATCCACACTACACTAGTACTGATAGCTGGTTAATTATAAACCCCAGTATGTTTTGTAGTTTGCTAACAATACACTCAAAATCATAATTTTAAAGGAAGGATTTCAGTTCCACGTATAAAATCAAGAAGTTACGTAGAAGATAATGAATCACAGAAAGAAAATAGTTTTTATAACCTTCTTGTTTGTATATTTTGGGATTTTTCTGTTCATAAGAAATGCTCTTATTACCTTCCTGCGGCACAGAAAAAAGGAGATATTTGAAGGTTGTTTTTTTTTAAATAAAAAAAAGCTGACTGGTCTCTATCAGGCTGCAAGACAGGGGAAGGTGCATTCCTACTGCTTTGTGCATTTGTAAGTCTCAGAGACTTTTTTCTAAAAATGAGAAAACAAATAATGAGAACAAGCTCAAAGACTTGGGAAACAGAAGATGTTTTTGTGAGCACATGTTTCCCTGGCTGGTGTATTTATTTGTTTGTATTAGGTGGGTAGATATATTGGGCGGATCCTGATGGGGGTGGGTGTGTTGGACAGTCCTGTGGGCAGAAAAGGAAGTTCTCCTTGTTTAAAGGTCCCTGTCAATAAGGTAGAAGAATTTGGAGCAGAATCTACGTCTGGGTCTTGCATTTAGAATTCTCATTTCCTTCACTAAGTAGTGAAGAATTGATACCAAATCTTGTTTCTCTTTTAAATAAAGATTTCACTTTTTTTCTGGAAAATCTTGTCCTTAGCTTTCCCTGGCCTTTTGCAGCGTGAAAATATACATACATTAAAATATCAAGACATTGTCTGTGATAATTATGATTAGCTTAATTACTTTCTGTATAATTGTTTCTCAAGATGACCTCTTTTTTGGTGGCTTTTATTCATTAATTTTAGAGGGGGGAAAAAAGGACTTAATTGGAATTGTAGATTACAGAGACAAAGGGTATGTTATGGGAAATAGGTCTAGATCTGTTTGTGTCAGATAGTGGAGGTTGGTTTTTATATTCTTAAGATTCACGGAGAAAAATAATTTAAATTGATACAGTGTGTGTGTGCACAAGGTAATATCAACAACCAATATATTATTTCAAAATCTGGTGAGTTTCTTCATGGAGGATTAGGTTATATAGTGTGGGGGGCTCCGAAAAGAAAATAGAATTGTGTATTGATGCCTTTAGAAATATTGAGGGCAATAAAATGTTCTCTGAAATTCCCTCCTGAGTGGAGAAAATGGAGTTTGTTTGCAGTAATTGCATTTTCTAGCATTTGCTTTTGCGCTTTCCAATATGAGTTAAGCCAATTGGAACCTGTGATTTTGTTTTGCTTATTGGCAAAAGTACCATGTAAATTGATCTGTGATGCATTTACAGAGAATGCTTTGAAAATTTTGAAAGAGAGATGCCTTTCTCTTATTAGATTTAGATAGTATTAGGGTTCATTTTTACATTTTAGCCAAATGTAATAGTAACCAAAAATGTTCCTTTTCAATTAAGTCTAAATTAAGTCCTAGGAGGAGATTTTTACTTAGCCCTGCTGGCACTGTGAAGAGCTTAAGTTCATGTTCTCAGCCTTAGTGTTTGGAGTTCAAGGTCACAGCCACTTGAAACCACACAATGTGCTGAAATTGGTCTAAAATTTGTCAACCCTGGTACATTCAGGTCTTGAGATTGCAAGAGGAAAATCTAAAGTTCTGTTGGGCAAAACAGAATGTATTTCTCTTTATGAACAGTACATGTGCATTATAGACCCTGAACTGCAGGGGTTGGTGCAAGTGTCTCTGTAACTGTAAATATGGGGTAATTCTGTTTAGGGAAACAGCTCTGCCAAACAAAAGATGAAAATCTCTTATGATTTTCAGAGCGAGCACCATTTCTCTTCAATGATCCCTTGGAAGGGGTACACGGCACCAGCACAACTGGAGTCCTTTAGGTGTTGTTTTGCCATGGGAAAGAGGAGCAAGAACTACCATTAATGCAAGAAACACTTTTAAAAAGGAAAGGGACAAATGATTTCCAGGTAGGGTAGTGCCTCAGGATTTGCTAAATTTGAAGAGAAATTTAACAGCTGCCAGCTCCTTTGATTTTAAGTTACGTGATGTTTTTTTTTTCCCCTCTTGAAAGCTCTGTCTTTTAGGTTGCATAATTGAAAGCCTGAAAAGAAAGCCTTTCCAGGGACTAGCAAGCAATCTGTGCTGCTTGCGTTTCAGATTTCATAATTTTAAAGTCAATTTGGGGGGACTTTTTACACCTAAAGTTGGCAGTGCTGTGAGCTGCAAAATCTGGAGGCTTTTTTTTTTTTATTTTTTTTGCTTTTGAGGTTAGACTAAACAAAAACTTCAGGTTCTGTTTCAAAACAAAGAAATATCATATATGAATTGTTAAAATTATAGTGGAGATTTCCATGTTTCAAAAAAAAAAAAAAGATTCTTCAGTAACAGTAGCCCAGTGAAGTCCAAAAACAAGCTGGAGATCAAAACCCAGGACAGGTTATGTGAGAATAATGCTGAGGAAGCTGTGGAACACTGAAGGGAGACAAAAGCTCATCGCTTACGTCGTGCTACATTTTTCTTTTTAACAGACAGGCAGAAGATATTAATCACAAACAGTTACATTAGAATAATGTTATGGTTGAGACATAAAACATAAAAGCAAGGAATTACTACCAATGCCAGAGCGTGGTTGAATCAGAGTAGGTTCTGCAGTTCACCTGGCCCTGCTGCAGGGCTCGTGCTGCACGTGGGGAAGTTTTGGTGCAAAACCCACTACATTTACTTGTGGATCAGAGAATGAACTTGGTGTTAGGCACCACTGATGCTGCAGCATCAGAGTCCTGTGCAGGTGGAGCAGTACCTGTGGTCCCTGGGAGCACCTTGGTGCTGCCCAGCTGAGCCACCGAGGCGACGTTTCACTTAGTGCTTCCTTGCTTTCATGGGTTTATGGCTCAGCCGTGGCATTATTGTAACGTAGTTTTTTTGTGTTTAATGTTTCTTAGACTTGGTTTTCCATTGCCAGCATGGAAGAAACCCTAATGCATGAGTTTCAGAGGAGAAGGCAGCAGACTCTGAACCTGCTGTGTGGCTCGATCCGCAAGTGTGAGTATTAACGCTAGAGCTGTCAGGCCTTGTGAAAATTAATGAAGCCTGACACTTACAGAGGGAAAGGTCAGAGGCAGAGCTTGCACTTACCTAACATTTCTGTTTTGTTGTGTCTAACAGTGTTTTCAACAAAGGGGAGCTTTAATGTACTAGCTTTGGATTTATCACAGGAATTCAAGGGTCTCAGCCTTTGCTTCTCCCTGTGCTGCGATCTAATGTTTTCTTTGCATAAAGGCAAAACAGTTAAATTTCCATTCATCCTCTCTTCTTGCTGTGTTGCCCGTGTGTGTTTTGCCTTTATTTTTTCTTCTCCAAAACTGGAGAGGGGGGGGAAAAAAAAGAGGTGTCTGAACTGATGGTGGAATACTTTCCACTGGAAAGATTTTGAAAGATCTTGCACTTCAGGTCTTTGCACTGTTTTAGAGGCATGTTCTGTTTTTATGCATGTTCTGTTTCTTATTTGCTGGGGTTTTTTTTTGCTTTTAATTGTTTCATTGTGTAGGTTTCTACAGGGACAGGGAGCTAAACTGCACAGAAATTCATGGGCTACATTTTCAGCCAGTGTGTTGGTTGATACCAGTTTGAGCTGTTCCATTGAGGACTTCTGTGAAGGCTGACTTGGTTAAAACAGCCAAAATATTTTCATAGTCAGTTGATCAGTCTCATCTCAGAAAAGATGTTTTTCCTACTCAGTTTTGGATCTCGGTACCTGGAGTGGGTTGTTAGTGGGATAAATCCAGCTTATCCTGTGGAAGCTGGAGTCTGTGTAACTGTACTTAGGCAGTCTAACTCAACTTGTGGCTGCTGAAGGAGAAATCGGAGCCTTTGAGATATTCTCTTTGTTTTAAGAAGCTGAAAGGAGCCTCTGTGTGTTGCAACTGTGCTATAAAGGCTGGGAAGAGAGTGACTATGGCCCTGCAATGCCAAGGGCTTTTCATGTCTGGGAAGAGTTGCAGAGCTGCTGACCAGTGGTGGGCTGTGCTGGTTGCCCTCAGCAGCTGCAGCCATGGAGGTCTGTAGGAGCAACACAAAATCTGCTCCTCAGTGTTTATCCCTGGATGGGGTTGGTGATAGGTGAATGCTCCGTGACCAGTTTTGCACTTTCGGGGCCTGCACCATAAATTTGGGGTGGTTCATTTGCACACGCACCTCTCTCTTGTGCAGCTTCCCCTCTCTTTGAGGGGACTAAGATTTATACTTCAAGGCTTCCCAGCCTATTTCTCAGCATATGGCCAAAGGGTTTATGAGGCTATGAAGCAGGCATGAAAAAAAGCTTCATGTTTCATGGAAGTGTTCTGTGGTTTGAATAGTTAATGCATGCATATGCATATTCAGAGCTTCGCAGCAAAAGCACTTGCATATCATTTGTGTGTAAATACAGGTTTCTACCACTATATAGACAGCTAGTATCACATTATTTCCTATTCCCCTACATCCCTGTGGGGTTTGCAGGTAACTGTAGTCAAAAAATAATGTGATTTTCTATTTTTATAGGGACTCAGCAGTTAATGTTCGCTGCCAGGCAGACTCCTTTTCATGTCTGGCAGCTCTACAGAACTGGGGTTGTGTGACTAAACTGTTCTCATATGAAGCATGCTATTAAAATGGGAATGGTTGTTCAAAAGATTAAGGCTTCCTAGGATCCAATTGCTTAAGGTGAACTTAAAGAAACACACTGAAACAACGACTTATGTAGGTTAAAAAAACCCCACAACCCCCTGGCCCCCAAGCTTCCCCCCTTGTCCCATGTAATAGATATATTTAAAGTCAGTCACCACTTGGAGTGGTGTTAAGTGGTTGCAGGCAGCAATAGAAGTTCTGCCTTAGCAGCATTCACAGACCTCCCCACCTCTTTTTTGATACATCAGTTTTCATCTGGATCAGTGCCCTGATCCACTCTGCTCTGTACCCACCAAATCCTTGTGTTAGCAGGAGGGTGTCATGGCACAGGATTTAAGATGAACCCTTGAGGGGGGACAAAGGTGCTTGGGACTGCAGCTTGAGGGTTGACTTGTTAGACCAGAAGTTTTCTGAGACTCCCAGATTAATGTATTTACTGTAACCAATTCAATTTTTACAAGTCATTCAGAGATAACCATTGTTGTCTTTATTTGAGCAAGAGAGATACTGACCTTTAAGCTTCCAGAAGAGAACAACTTGTCTAATTACAGTATTTTCTTGATCAATGATTACATTGTGCCCTTGCTGGTACTGTTGAGAGCAGATGTTGAAAAACATTTTAACCAAAATAATAGATTTATTTTGAAGATACACATACGCACAGCCTGTTGTATGTGTGTATATGCACATTAATATGGATTTCAAATACTCCAGTATGAGTGACTCTACTTCACAGACTTAGTGGTCATTTTTAGTTATAATTTTAGCCTTTCGATCTCACCTGTTAAGCATTTATGTATTTGAAATAAACTCAGTTATTATGCTGGGAGTTAATAATTGGGGTTTCTGAAGTGCTCGGCCCAGCAAACAGATCACAGTCTTTCTAGTTTGGAAAAGGATTCTGCTAATTGTTTTCCAGAGTCGCGGTATAAATTAGAATGAATAATGTTACTGATGCATGATGGAGGACTTGATAGTTAGGAAATCAGGCTAATAAAGACCAAATGCGGCTAACACAGATTTAGTGAAGGAAAATGAGGAAATGTCTTCCAACCTGTGTGTTGTGCTGTACAGGCAGCACTGATGCAGATACACAGAGATTAATCTAGTCAAGATAAAACTAAATTACCATGGAGTAGGAGATTTTTGAAGATGACTGTTTATGCTTCCATATTAAACACAAGGTCAACAGATTATAGACAAAGGGCAGATCTGCCAAAAGAAGACGCCAAAATATTCCAGAAATAATATTAGAGAGTCGATGTTGTGCAATGACACAGGGCCTTTTGAGAAGGAAAAGCCAGAATGTGATGAATAAACAGCTAATCTGATCACAGGTAATTTATTACTGTGATTAGTGCGATAAAGTCTTTCCTCAGGGAGGAGAGAAGACATGAGTGAGACTTTCTTTTGCTGCTGCCCTGCCTTTGCATGGCCCTGGCTTTTGATGTGGTGGGGCTGCTCATCAGGAGCTCCTGGGCCAGCACCAGGGGACAAGAGCCAAACGTGAGTGGTGATGGCCTGGGGGCTCTGGGTGGGGAGCAAGGCCAGCCCTTGGTGCCTTTCCTGTGCCAAATATTGCAGTAGGCACAAACAGAGTGCAGCACATCTGGTCTGCAGGATGAGGAGCCCAGGTTGGTGGCTGTCACACCCACGGCCAGCACTGGTCCCTCCCCAGATCCTGGGATGCAGCACAGCTGAGCCACAGCTCAAGGGTGGCTGCTGCTGAATTTGGGGGCTCTCCTCCAGGGCCTATTTGGCCTCATTCCTTGGTCCTGGCGTTGCTCCTTTGTTTTTGTTGGTAGGGCCATGTCGTGGGCTCCTTGGGAACAGCCTCTCACTGTTCCCCCCACTGCCAGTTCCCCCCACTGCCTCCTCTCAAGAAATGACCAAGTGGAGCATCTCCTTAGTCCTAAAAATAGCAACAGCTGTCTTCACACCAATTGCAAGAAGTACTGTCAGGGTTTCCCCTGCTGATTATATAACATGTATAATGTTACATTTATATGTTTTAATAATTACTGATGTCACCATTGCATGCCCTGTGTGTCTTCAAAGTAAGCCCTTAATTTTAAAATGTCAAGAAAAGAAAAAAATACATTTACTCTGGGTAAAAATGCTCCAGGCTTAATTAAGCATAATACCAGCAAAATGTGCTGGTTTTCAAGTCTATCAAAATAAATGAAAGTGTAAAGCTTGGACATCTATCCAGTAAGAAGAGTTTTCTCTGTTAAAACAGACAAATGTTGGTAACTTAGCAGAAAAATGAATTTAACTTTCCCATCCTACTTCTCTGAGAATATTATCGCACCTAACTTGTTTTGAGGGATTGATGGTTACGACAAGTGTATCAAATTTCGTCTTTTATGTTTCCTGGGAGAAGAGAAAATAGCAATTTTATCTTGTGCCCAGGAGTCACAGGGAGCAGGAATCGGAGGTATGTGCCACATAGAGTTTTTAAATAAAAATGAATTGCAGAGCAGCATGTAGCAGAGCTGGGGAAGGGGAGGAAAGTGGGAAAGGAGTGAGTCAAAAACTGTAGAGGAGCATTTATTGCATCTCCCCAGCTTTTATTCTAATGCAGCATCACAGAGAGTTATGAATATGTACAAGCTGTATTTTGTTCAGAGGAGTCTATGAAAAACAAAGTCTGCTTGATTTTTTCAAGGGATTTGTAGCTTTTTTGGTTAAAATTAGCTAATTTTGCAAAGATGCTGTTTGCACACATACCTTGTGTAATTCCTGTTTCTGTGCTGTAAATATTGGAAAGCAGAGGGTTTTGACTGGTTCCCCTGTAAGTCTTATTTAGGTGAAAGTTAATCTTGTTGTATATACGTACAGCTTTGCATTGAAACTTACTTTAAAAAAAGAACACAAACCCAAGCAGTTTCAAAAGCTGAAAGAGAAGTTTTAAACTAGCAAAACCACTTCTGTTTAGGAGAACTGTACTCTCAAGAAATGTATAACATCTGATTCTGTCTTCCTTGGGACAGATGTTGTGAATTCCAGAACTGCAAGATGAACCCATAGATTTCTCCATAGACTTTGCTGACTTTATGAAAAAAAAACCCCAAACTGCACAAAAAATCCAACCATTTCTAAATGATTGTTAGTAATAAACACCAAAAT
The DNA here is from genome assembly GCA_025920805.1 of Petroica traversi. NCBI lineage: Eukaryota > Metazoa > Chordata > Aves > Passeriformes > Petroicidae > Petroica > Petroica traversi. The sequence continues at coordinate 13,417,510 of JAHLSL010000056.1, forward strand.
GAAGGATAAGGTATGAGACTAAGAAATCGGGCTTATTGTGAAGGCAGTAGCAGTTAGCTTTGATGCAATCTTACGTGTGATTTTTGGCAAGTCACAGTGGGACAGATTTTTTAAGGAGCCTAACTTCTGTGAAGACACCACAGTATGGGACTGTATTTTTAAGGGATCTCAGCACCCAGTATGTTTATTTGGAAGATCTGGCACTGATTGCTGGTACCAAGTGCTTGAAAATCTGTTCTGAACTCCAGAAATCTGGCTCCATGAGCATGATCCATGCCTCCTTCCAAACAATGATATTAGTTCCCCTGAACTGAGGGGAGCAAACGTGTAATTCTTTACTCTGACTCTGATGGTAAATGAATTAACCACATTTCCTTTTTTCCTACTTTGTCTTATTTGGCTGAGTTTCCTGATTGCTTCTACTTGTGTGCTTTTTACAAGAAATGAGATAGTGCCATAAACATAATAATAACAACAACAACAACACAATTATATATAAAAGTACGTTGCAAATGAATTGAAGCTTTGGAGAACAGACTAGGTCTTGAAAAAATGCCACTGGCATATATACAAATTAATCCAAATAACACCATAATTTAAAAACCAGCAGTGTGCTTTGGTGCTCTCAGCAAGGCCTCTGGTCACCTACCTGCTCAGACCACCCAGGTACCTCCCTGCTGGTCACTCCTGGTCACTCCTGGGCACTGCTGGCTCTGACCTGGATTAAGGCCTCATTGTTACACTCAGTGAATGACCCACTGCCACCTTTGGAGCTGCTTTGTTTGCCAGCAACTGGTTTTGTTGAGCTCTGCAGCAGGCGCTCTTTGCCATAGGAGCTGTTCCCATGGGTTTTGACACCGTTCCTCCAGGTGGAAAAGGAGCAGCATCATTTTCCTGTGCCCAGCAAGGAGATGCACACAGGCCCTGGGTGTTCCACTCTGTCACTGTCTGCTTGTTGTGCCCATCGCTGGCGTGGGAGGAAATGTGCTAATTAAGTCCTCTTTTTTTTCTGTTATTTCAGGAAACCTACCATATGAATATAAAATAGTGATTGCTGGGAATCATGAACTGACATTTGATAAGGAATTCATGGCAGACCTTGTTAAACAAGATTACTACCGCTTTCCCTCTGTGTCCAAATTGAAACCAGAGGACTTTGACAATGTTCAGTCACTCCTGACAAATAGTATTTACTTACAAGACTCAGAGGTAACAGTTAAAGGATTCCGAATATATGGTGCCCCATGGTAAGTCTCAATTTCAACTTTCTTTGCTGTTTATTACTTGAAACACAGCAGGAATCACTGCTGTTGAAGGTGCATGAAGCTGCTTTGTTGCATTGCCCTGCAGAACAGTACCAGATTTAGCTGTAACCATCCTGAAACAGTTGCTTTTCTTTTCTTTTTGGACAGATAATCTCTATTTAGCCATGTGTGTGTGTGAAATAAGACAAAAGGAACTGTAACTATTTCTGTTCTGCCTGGTCAGTGCACTTAAACTGTGGGGTCAGCACTGACTCTGTGCTTGTGGATTAACTGTGGTGGCATTTTGGGATGTATTAGGGAAACTTCATTACACTTTATGCTGTTGAGCTATTTCTATCTGCTGTGCTAATAGATTAGTATGGTGGCATTTAACACCCACACAGCATAAGGGCACAAGGCAGCAGGTGCTTTAAGCCTTATTTTTGATCAGTTCTAGGCATTGTTTTCTCTTGCTTTTAAAGTTGTGATAACAAAATTCCAAACCATTTTTGGTCTCATTCCACCCATGTGTCAAGCATGTCATGCAGGAAAGATTGCTGCCCGGTTTTGTGCTAAGGAGAGTCTTCCTTGTTTTTTCCTAAGTGTCATTTAATTGTGATGCCTGACATCTTTCTGTGGAGTCTTGGGTAGCACTTGTTCTAAATTCTCATGCTAAGAACAGCCACAGTCCTTTCAGGCTTTACCAGAGAGCTGAACTTGAGTGATGATGATAATCATTCTGCTGCCTGGCATTCTCAATTGTCAGCAGAAGCACCGAGATGCTAATTTATGCACTATAAGAAGGGTTTATTATAAGCTTATAACTTATTTTTGATGTCAGGCTTGCTTTAAAGGTGAAAGTAGGAGAGGAAGGAGGGATGACAGGGATTGAACCAAGGAAAGAGACAAACCTGTACGTGTGCTAGAAATTTTCCCCTTCATCTCATCTTTGTTGACTTGGCCTGCAGACGTTGGTGGTTTGTGTGGCACCACAGACATTGATGCTTCTGATAGTGCTTTTTCCTGGTCAGATTGTGAGCATTATTGCTGGCTAGAAAACTGTGATCTAGCTCTGTATCTCACATTCTTTACTTGAGCTACTAATCTTTTAATTTAAGTCATAGCCTTTGGCTGCTAGTTTAAATCAGCCCGACATTGCTTAGCTACAGAAAAAGTAATGCCCTAAATCCTGCATTATCAGCAAATTGGGAAAGATGATCTTAATTCAGGTTAGGAATCATCTCCTCAAGACATTTCAGAGTAATTTTTTCGTAATAGCAGCACAGAAGGCAGGGCACACAAGGCCTTGGGTGTGAGGTGGGTTTGAGGCTTGCTGCAGGGTGAGGAGCTGAGGAAGGTTTGCTGCTAAGGTTGAAATTGTGTTCAGCTGCTTTTGTGTGGATGTCTCAGACTTGGGGGGGCCTCTGCAGGCACCCAGTGATTAGGAAGGGTAGGCATCTTTGCAGATTTATTGGGATCAGATTTACCTGAACTCAGCTTCCTACAGCTCTGTTGGAGAGACCTGGAGAACGCAGAATCCAAGTCTGGAGGAGAGAGAGTTTGGTATTCTGAAATGGAGAGCCTTTACATTTGTGTGTGATGCACCTTTACTGGCAATATATCATGTTCTTTTTTCTCCCCTTTTGCTTCCCAAATCTGTAATGGAAATCTGTCATCCTTTTGTCTCTAGCTGCATTTAGAAGTTCTTTCAATTTGCAGGTGTACACACGGATTTAGAATGTTTGTTCTGGAATATTAAGGTACATCACATCAAGGCACTGAGTTGTCTGAGCTGTAAAAAAAGTGAATGGCATTTGTATCCTGGCCCAGCCATGGAAGACAAACCTGAATTAATCTTTCCTATAATCCATTGATAACTGGATTTTTCCGATTAGTGATGCATGATAAGTGGAGTTGGATTGTTAGAAATTGACACTGAGCTCCAACTGAGTGCAGACTTCTCTCTCTTGAGCAGTGCTTCGTTTGTGTTCAGCTGCAAAAAAGCTGTTGTCAAATCATGTTTTGAGCAACTCTTGGTGTGGAGTTGAGGCTACCATTATCAATACAGATTTTTAGCTGTGTTGAGATCAGAAATGTGACATTGTCTATGTATTTTTCTCTCTCTCCCCCACCCTCCTTTTTTTTTTTTTTTTTAATAATGACAGTTTCTAGAAAATGTGAAGATTTACTAGTTTTTTGTGTTTTAGACGGTCGTTTAGAGGAAGGGAAAGTCCCATCAGATATTAGAAAAATCTGCTCTAAATCTGTTCTGTGCCTGGAAACTGAGACAGAATGATTAGACAAGTGTTTTAGCACTTCTTAAATTTTTTTGCTCTCTCCCCTCCAATCGCATCTTGCTTTATTCCTATAAATCTTCAGACTACCCCAAAGGAAGAGAATTTGTGGGGCTTCTATGTATTTATGGCCTCCTTAACCCAATTAGTTCTGTCACAGAAATGGAACTCTGGTCATTAACCCAGAAGATGTGCCAACCCTAACACCAGATAAGTTGGCATGTTCAATTTATGTGCAGTTTTGTAAGTATTTCCAGAGGGGAGGGAAGAAAAAATAAATCTCATTTGCTGATAAAGCACTGGTTTTAATTTTAAAAAAGAGGGATCAAACCAAGAATAACAGATGTGATTCTGGAGGTTTCAGCCTGTCAGGGGTTTCTAGGAAGTAATTGCCAGAGTACTGGGAAGGCTGGCTATAAGTCATCTGTCTAGAAAATGTAAATTGCCAACTCAGTGTAAATACAGAAAAGAAATACCAGTTCATATTCATTGCATGTTATTACTCATGGTAGCTTTCTAAAGACCTAAGAGAATTCAAGTAGTGCCTCCTAACTTACAATTTAGCAGAATTTGTGAGTAAAAAATAACTTAAAATACATGGGAGCATTCATGTGTATTTGCAGTTGGAGTGTGCGGTGGTGCATAACAACAGCCTCTAAGGAGCAGAAAATTTGAATTTAGCCTGATGGTTCTGAGGGTATTAAATGGCATTAGCTGGAGTGAAGTTGAAAAGAAGAGTATCAGCCCCTAAAAGAGAAAAGTGCAAGGGTGGGACATAAATCACATTCAGAGCTCGGCTCATTTTCTGAGGTGAAGGATGTAACTGACATTTTCACACCTTAAATAGGAGATTCTTTGATGTACCTTGAAGGAACAAAATGGCTGAAGGTTTTCCATCTGGTCTGTAGATAACAATCCACCAAAACATTCCCCTCCTTTCTCTTCCTTCTGACTTTGCCCTATGAACCTGGCTTGTTTGGTGGGAAAATAATTGATAGTTTATGCAGTAAAAGAATTCTTTAAGATTCCGGCGGAAACGTTTTCTCCTTGGGAAATCTGAGATTGAGGTTTCTTATTAAACAGGACAGAAAATAAAACTAGTGATGGATTTATGAATTTTTAAATCCTAAACTCCCTCTGTGAAGTAAACATAAGCATAACTCATACTGATGTATCTGTGAAAGGGTAAGGAGAGACAGGCTGTTTTTACTGCAGCTTTGGGTGCTGAATATGCATAAGTGAATTAGTGTAAGTTTTACTTAAATTCAAACGTTATTTTAAAGTATGTGTTGGGTTTTTTTTAAATTATATTTGAAACTGTTCATCCATGCTAAGGGCTGAATTTACCATAGTGTGCTGCAGACATTTGGATACAAATATTCTCACAATGTGTGTTTTATAATGAAGTTTTAAAAGCATTCAAACCACCAGAGAACTGCAGTTAATAGGAGCCAGAATTTGTTTAAACCACATTTTGACAGAAACAATTGTTCAGGGAGAATATATTTTACTGTTTTATTTTGTTCTGCTGATCAGCTCTGTAGGTAACTTTTTTTTTGCTTGTTTGAAAGAGAAAAATAGTTTAAAAAAAAGTATTCTGATATACTTTATTTTGTGTGCATTGAAATTTGTGGTTCTTACTTTTATGAATAATGAGGTAATAGCCTAATTTTAGATTTGAAATTCTGTTCTGCAGAAAAATTTCACAAAAAATGTCAAAAGCTATGAATGTAAAATAATCTAACAAAGCAATCCTTTACATAATTTTTAGCTATGAAAGTATGTGAGCAAATTCCACTCATATCTAACAGACTGAGAAGTTGGGATGGAGATCTGGGACTTTCAGCCTTTATATTTATTTAGATAACTGGAGGTGTATGTATTTCTTTTGGAGGAAGAAATGTGTACTGTAAAAGCTAATTCAATATAAATCAATGTATCTTAATGGTTAACAGAATCAGCTTCATGGGGATGACTGAAAAGCACCACAAACGTAAAAGATGACAATCAATTATTTAAATGACGGCTGAAATCTGTGATTTGCATCATTGTGATGAAAATTAATTCATCCTGAATGAAGCTGGGAATAAAGCTCTTCCCTCCTGACAGGAGCAGCAGCATTGTTCAGCAATATCCTGCACGTTTGTCAAGTTGTAGCTTGTTCTGGTCTCAAGAACAGAAGCACAAAGCTGGCCTCCCAGTTGCTTTTAATGAATACTAGTGGGTTTTTCCTATGTCCAAGAATTTGATCTGTAGGGTGATCCAGAGGTCAAGAACAAATGGCTCACTATCACTCATGTCTGCGGAGCCAGGGCTTTCATTTGCTTTTTTTAGTAACTCCAGAGGAAGTGCCTTAACTCTTTTTCAGAAATAAAAATTTTAATTGGCATAGATAATGCAACCTTAAGAAAGCAGGGACAGGTTCAGCCATCTCCTTTAAAAGTAATGTTTTGTGCAGTCTTTTCTATTTAGCCCAGTGCAAAATTTGGGGTTTCATCAAATGATTTTACATCAGTTTAAAATTATTTCTCTAACTTGGTTTCTTTCTCTGCTTCATTTGCAATGTTATTTTAGTACAAGCAGCTCTAAGTTAGTACTTCTGCCTTGTTCTGATCAGTGTTTTCAGACTCTCTGTTTATCCTGTCAGAAAAGTGTCAGGGTTTTTTTTTTTGGTTTTTTTTCTTTCCAATTATAAGTTTTGTAATGCATCATGGATTTTGCTGACAGTCTTCAAGTTCTTGAAATAGCAAGCAAATTAACAGCAGATATTGAGTGTGAGGACTGGAAAACCAATTGGCAACTCACATGATGGGATTCAGATACACTGATGGGTTGGAATGGATCTCATTTCTTTTATTTTCACAGTCTCAGTTGGCAATTAGCTTGTGTCTAAAAAAAGGAGGGGTAGAAACTGGACTATTCAGCAATAAAGTTCTTCTTTGCAATTTATTGGTGAGGAAACCAGGGGAGACTGGACAAGACTGTGTTGCACCAGTTTTTCAGGAATTCTGGTGTTTATGCAGTAGAAGTCAGCAACTGAGAAAATTATTGGCAAAGACTGAAGTCTCCTGTCTGTATGTTAAACAAACACACAGCCAGTGCAGCGTGGTTGTGTTTAAAGGTGCAGGCTTCTGTTTCATTTTTCTTGGCATTTGTCCTTCAGGTCTCTCAGTTTAGAATTGAAGAATGAATTGGTCTAGAATTGCAGCAGTTTGTTTACATTTTTTTTTGCCTTGTTGGGAATGTAGCTGATTTTTCTTTGGTCTCCTTGATATCAGGTTCACTTCAAAGTCAAAAATTGTCCTGTTTGCTTTTAAAAACTTTCTTCTTTTCTTCCTATTTTTTTTTTTTAATAAAAAGAGTGGAATGTTTGTCATTTTAAATACACTCATTCATAAGTAATTTTTAATACTGTGGTGCAGACCTGTCCTGTTTCATTCTTTGGACATCTCTGCATCTTGGCACTGGGGCAGATCATGAAGTCTTGATCTTTTCTTCAGGCTTGACTTCGGCAAGAATAAGAACTTTAGAGTATTCATTGCTAGTGTTAACACATAAACGGTGCCTGTGTATGACTGGAATTCTAGCCAGTTAAACTAGACATAAATGCTAGCTCTTCTAGCTCCTTTGAATCTTTCCTGTTGTGGGACTTTAATTCCTGCACAGCAGTGCAAACAAATGGTTGTGGAAATCTGCTCTGAGTTAAGTCTTGCTCTGTTTTCCTGGAGTTCAGTTTTTTTTGCCGTGCAAAAAAGCTGAGAGCCAGGATGAACGTGAGCTCTGGTGTTGGGGGCAGAATATTTATGGTGACCTCTTTACTTGTAGGTTGAAGTGTGGTTTGCTCAACACGAAGGACATTTTGATAGACAAGCTGAGCTTTTTCTCGTAGCTTTGCTTTGCTTGGTGTGTTTTTACATGCCAGAAACAAGCAGTTTGCTTTCCTTTAGCTAGACACTGCAATAACACAGTGGTCACTGTGGCATTCCATGTGCAAGGAGCAGGCTGAAAGCATTCACACCCAGTGAGGACTTACCAAGAGCAGGAAACAGAATATTGCAGAACTTCTGGCATTTTTAACTCTGTAACATCAGGTTTTGTCTTGGGAGGGGCTCTGAAACCCTTCAAAGAATGGGAGCTGGGGGGGGGAAGGCAAGAGTTAACCCAAATGTGGAGATGGGCTGTTCTGTACAGGGCTGGACTCCTTGCAGTGTGGTGATCCTTGCTTGAATGAATTCTCCTGCACTTCAGGACTCCTGCTTTTCCATCCCCTTTCACATGCCCAAACCTCTTTGTGGTGGTCTGGTGCAGAGGGGAAGAAAGGCACAGCTGAAAATACCCTGCTGTTAAGGTTAACTGAAAAATTACTTCACTCCAGGACAGCCATCTCCATGCTAGGAGAGTGGAGGAATAAGAGAGGGGCTTCAGCTTTGACGGGCTGACATCAGGATGGATTTTGCATTGCGTGGTGCTCTTCAAGCCTCATTGCTCTCATTGCTTCATTTCCCCTATGCCCTAAGCAAGAAAAATCAGGGAGCAGGTGGATGCTTTGAGTGACAGGCAGGGATGGAGGAGCTGTGGGTGAGTGCAGTGAGGAGCACAGGGCAGGAGGGCTCAGGGCTCTGTGGCAGAGGAGCCAGGGCTCACTGAGGAACTGGGTGGGATGCCAGGACTTTGCTGAAGGGTGGGCAGATTAGGCATGGGCTGTGTCTCTGGAAGGGCAAGGCCCACCCAATTTGTGTTGGGTCTGGCTGAACTGGAGCTCATTTCCTCACAGCCCCCTCCCAGTGCTGTGCTTTGCACTGGGAGCTGGGTAGGTGGTGACAACACACCCATATTTCGGCTGCAGCATCAGCACTATTTTCTCCAACATCCCTCCCCTCCATCTGAGGCTGGGCAAGATTTTGGAAGGGGACGTGGCTGGGACAGCTGACCCAAACTGACCAAAGGAATATGCCTTACCATATGACATCAGCTCAGATATAAAAGCTAAGAAAAATGGGGGAATGACATTTGATATTTACAGTGTTTACCTTCTGGAGCGACCACTCCATGTGATGAAGCTCTGCTTCCTGGGAAGAGAAATAAATGAAATTAGGATGGAGGAGGTGACAGGGAAGAAGGTGGTTGGGTATGTGAAACAGATGTAATCTACAAGTGGTTTGTTTCACAGTTCATCTATTCAGGACAGGCAGGAAAAATGTGGAAGAATTTACATCTCAGGTAGAGTTGACAACAAAGCTCACATGATGTGATGGTGATAAAATACAATAGAAATGGAGAAGCAATTATTTTTAATTTTATTTAGATCCAAAAGTAAGTCAAATAGTAAGTGACTGGGTTTTGTTAGCTCCCAGTGAAGGGTAAGAATTCTCATTACTGTCTTCCAGATGATTTGGGTCATATTTATCTAATACTTATTGATCAGAATGCTAACTTTACCCTGACATGTGTATAAAATGCTTAAAGTAATTCACAAAGCTATGAAATAAAGCAAAAATTGCACATGCACTTTAAATAAGAGACCACTGGTCGTGAATCTGAGCACAGACATAAAGGTCAAGAGTGACAACTACATTCATCAGATTTTCATGAGAATCTGTTCAGTAGAATAGATCTGGCACCTTATTTCAGAAGTGGTCAGCACTCATGGATTCAGTTGAAAATCAATGAGACCTGTGGATATTTATAACTACCTCCAAAATGTTTAGGTGATGGTCTATATTATGGTTTGTGTACATGTAAAATATGAGAATTGCTGACATTTCTAACTCTAGTTGGTAAAATCTCAGTATGGCTGAGAGCCACGTTTGTGATGAGCACACAGAGAAGGCTGAAGCAGTGGTTTACAATCAGGGAGATGCCAACAGCTTATCCTTGTTCCTTCCCAGTTCCACAGGCCCTTAGTGACTCCAGGAGGCCTCACAAGCCACACCACCTTTGCTGCCTCCCCAGTTAATGTTGCAGGGACAAGAACATCATTTTTACTGTGTGCACAGTCTGCCTGGGAGAAAGCTCTGGGAAGGTTCTGTGTTCCTCTTCAGCATTTCAGATAAACAATAAACCGAATATTCCAGATGTGCTTGGCTGTTTGTCTTCCACACTGACCCTGTGCCCACAGCTGCTTTGACAGAGGGAATGTTGAATGCTCCCTAGGAAGTGTTGGCTTAAAATCATCTGACAATTCTGCCATCGTGTTTATTTTCCAAGTAGTGTGGATATTTGAGTTTTGTAACTGCAGTCCTCCAGCCTGTCTGTCTGCTGCTCCTGGAGAACTCTCACCTTCAGTTTTGCTGCTTCAGCAGCATTTGCAGGATGGGTAGAGCTGGTAGGAAGGTTGTGGGGTCTGATTCTTCCTGTTTATTTTTGTACATATGTGAGTCAGTGTGTCTCACTGACAAAAGCTGATATTTTCAGCTGCTAACACTATTAATCCCTTGAGTCAGGTTTGTACCTTGGGAATACCCTTAAGATTGTGTATTGCCTCCAATTTTATATAAGTAAGCTTTATGTAAGAAAGAAGGCTGTCTTTCAGTCTCCTTTTTCCTGGCACAGATTTTAATGCATCTTGTTTTCAAAACTGGGAATGTAATAAATTTCAAGAAAGGTGTTCTCTTTAACACTTCTCTTGGTGTTCCATCTGGGCTGCCTGGGACACTTCCATGGCCTGCACTGCAAGAAAAAGGAGCAGAAAAGCAACTTGAGTTGCTAGTCTGAGATCTGTAATCCTGAAGTGTTCCCATTTTTAATATGGGATGACCTAAAACACTGTAATCTCAAGTTATGAGTATCTGAATTTGGTTTTTCAGTTTTTAGAAAGTTTGGCTCCTTCTTCTGTTTATGAATATAACATAAGTTTTGTGTTTCTTTAGAAACCTGCCAAGTGCCATTTTAAGGAAGATTGTCTTCCACTGCCTAACCTGCAGGTCTATTTTTATAAACTCGTAGATTTATATGGTTCAGGAGCTTATATTGCTGCATGTACAGAGGTGGAACACTGGGAGAGGTGGAGCATTTGGGAAAGCTTAGGAAATGAGAGTAAACCAAGTATAGATCACCCTGCACAGCTCCTTTCAGGGCCAGATGGGGTACGTGGCATCTCTGCTGGGCTGTAGCATCTGGCCCCATATTTTGCAGGGCTTGTGTAACAGTCAGTTCCTTACATGCCAGTATTGTATTTCTGATCCACATATGTGTAGCTGAAAAGTGTAGTTGCTGCAAACTTTAGAATCACCTAATATTAACCTAGAAATTCATGTGACACTGAAAGAGTGATATGAAGGTGTTTCAGGTAAGTATTCTGTTGTTGTTTTGTGGATTTTGGAGACAGGCTATTCAGAGATACACAGACTGGTGATCCACCTGGAAATGAGCTATTCTGGCACACAGCAGCAAGACCTCGCTGTAAGGATGTGCCTTTAGCTGATAATTACTAGCAGTCAATCTGCCTGGAATGTACACCTTTTCTTATTTATATTCCAGTCCTGTAACCTTCCCTATTCTCTTGTGCCTTTGTTCTATTAATCTACAAAACAGGGCTTGACTTGTGATTAGTCCTTGGAGGTTGTTTCTATTAATCAGGCTGCAAAACAGGTCTGCTTGGATGTTCTCTTGCCAGTGCTTAATGTGCTTTCCTCATCAGCCCCCAGCACAGAGCTGCTGGGCTTGTCTTAAATGGCAGTGAAATCACTGAGGTGTCTGCTGCACTTTCTTTGTGTTTACATCTTGATTTTGGTGCTGTAGGATGGGGAAAATGGAGGAAAATAATTGTAGTCCTACGGAAAATTGCATGAGTAAGTGACATTTGTGGCTGGGTGTTGCAGGACAGGTCCTGTCACAGCAGAGCCACTGGTTACCTGTGTTTTAACCTGCTCAGTTATAAGAGTGAGGATTAAAATTCAAGCTTTGCTCACAGATGGGATGGAGTTTTAAACTCTTCATAGAATTTGAGGGATATGAAATTTATCCCCCCATAACATTCAGCAGGTCAGTTAAGAGAGTGTGTATTTCTCTGCAATAGATAGAAAACCAAAGAGATTTTTGGTGGAAAAAAAAATTATATATATATATATATATATATATATAAAACAACAGAATAGTCTGACAGCTGGTTTAATAGAAAACAAAGCCAAACTATGCTGTTTGTAACACTTCAATTATTAGAACTTACCATAAAATTTGAACAATAAAGAGCATGTGTAGTGAGAAACCAATCTGATTTCATTGTAGAAGAAACTACTAACTATCAAACGTAATGATTTATTCTTCTAATCAAATACAGTATTTCTTGCCTGTAGGAGGAAAGTACATATTTTAAAATGTATCAAAAGAAACAAACCAGGTCCCTAGTAATTTTTTCCTATTTTGTTCCTTTGGCTTTATCTTTTTCTTTTTAAAGTTTTTGTTATGTTGGTGACGTATCCCTCAATAAAGTCTGTCACTGAGCTAAAGAACTGCTGTCTGTCTGGAAAATGCACTGGCCCCAAGGCAGCAGGGTTTGTCTCAGCTGCTTTGCTTGCCTCTCACTGTGCTCATGCCCATTTTTTTCTATTCCCATGGCACACGCATCAATTTCTGCAGTGCACACGCTGAAATTACCAGCCTGTGCAGAACTGGCCCAGTCCTGATGTCCAGTGACATCTGCATGTGAATTCTTGTTGGCTGTGCTGAGAACCAGTCCCTTACAGCTTCAGGCCATCATCTAGCTGCTGATTTGAAAGGCTTTTTTTGAAAGATGCCCGCCCCCAGCTCCCAAGTGCCTGGTTTGGCTGTGGTTTGTCCAACCTGGCCTTTTGTGACCTAAGGATTTAAGTGGTGGTGGGGACACTGATCCCCAGTTGTGGCTGTGGGGACACGCTGCTGATGTTTTGTGCCCACCCAAGTGACCCATTTCACACCAGGGCAGGAGAAGGCGTTCCCAAAAGTGTTGTGCCTTGTAAATTCATGGTGCCCAGTCTTTACTGTGTGGGTGGAGCTGGGGTTTTGGGCTGCCACCACCTTCTCCCTGTGGCAAACCCCAGGTGTTGCAGAGGGCTGAATGCAGGGCTGATCGCTGCGAAGGGACAGAGAGCAGAGGTTTTAGTCACCTGAATTAGTGGCTTGGACAGTTTGTACTGTCCAAGGTGACTTATCCCAATCCTAGCGATAGTTAGATAACACTCTTTCAAAGCCACCGCTGTGAAATTTTACATGTACTGTTCTTATTAGGATAGAGAAGAAATAGGTACTCTAACATGGTTTTCTGTACTCAAATTCCTTTTGGTAATTTAATTTTCACCAGCTATTTCTACTTTTTTTTTCCTCCTTACTTCTTTTTTCTTCCCTCCTTACCATTTCCCCAATTATCAGAGAAATCAGTCTTCCTGCATTGATTCATTTTGACCAGAGTCTGGAAGGCACAGGGAATCAAATTAACTAATATTTTACTTTTGCATGTGATTAATGCTAATGCTTACAGAGAAGAAAATACTTTTCTGTGATTTAATTTTCATTCTCCAGTTGAATCCCAGTGATTTAATTTTGCAGAGGGTTGTCTCTCAGCTTATTGTCTCTTAAGGAATCATAGAAGTTAGAGATGGAAAAGACCTATTAAATCATTCTGCTATTACAGAATTGCTCGTACACTGTACTTTTTAATATCATGCCCAGTTTTAATGAATGAAGAAAAGCAGTTTCAGTTAATTCTTTTTGAGAGTGTACCTCAGTGTAGTGAAGATGTTACTAACGGGAACTAATATTCTGCTTATATGCTTCCCATGTTTATTTTCTATTTTAAAAAAATGCAAATTGTGCCATGTTTTATTATATGAGCCTAAAGATTTCTTGTACCCTTCGTGATGTTTGTTTTTGTACTTTTCTGGCCTGGTGTCAGTTATTTTATACTCTCAGTCTTTGTAATCCTTTCAGATTTTTCTCTTTTCCTCTCTCTTATTTCTGGTGAGCTGTCTGAGAGTCAGGGCTATTGGTTTTTGGTTGGTTGGTTGATTGTCTGGGCTGTTTTGTTTGGGTTTTTTTTTTCAGATTTTCACAGGAGGCTTAGAGCCAAAGTGCAGAGTTCTGGCTCTGCTGTATGTTAAGGTGAGCTGCATGGAGCCCTGGTGTAGGGTGGTGATTGTGTTTCTCTGCTCCTGCAGGAAGTGTGGGCTTGGTCACGCCAGAATGTCGTGGTACAGCCACGTGTGCAGCCCAAATCATTTTATCCTTTTCCCCATTCATGTTGCAAGCCCGTGCATAATTTGCCATCAGCTGCTGCCCCTGGGTCCTTTATTTTTGCTTAACAGGTCTGGGTTTCTTCCGCTCACTGATTATTTGTGGTTTTCAATTTTCTTCAGATCAGCCGGCATTTTTTTCAGAAGGAATCCCCTTTTCTTACTTATCTCTAACCTCCTCTGGCATAATTTCTTTCCCCACTGTCATGTTTATAACACTTCTCACTATATTGAAATCTGTGAATTTAATTAATGCACTGTTTACCCGTTCTTCCAGATCATTAATAAAGATGTTAAATAAAACTGATCCTAATACCAATCCCTGTGGCAATCTGCTAGCACCTCCCTTGTGCTGCTGCAATCTATTTATTTCTAGCCCTTTAGCCACTGTTCAGCCGTGTGATAGTCCTCATAAGCAAGACAATTTTAGGGTTTTTGAAAAGGGATTGTGTCACATTTTTGCCAAAGCCTAGTTGATACCATCTACTATATTATTTTAATCTACTGACTTGGCTGAATTTAATATATGTACAAAAATTAAATGTGATGAAATAGAGCTGTGGTTTCTGGAGCACTTTGAGATCTTGGCAGCTGAGTAGCTATAATTCTCCTTTCTTAGAGCAATTACACCTCCTCCACCCCCACCCACCCCCACCCCAGTTACACCATAATTTTATTCTGTGCTGCGTTTAGACTTACGAGGAGAGGATTCTCAGTATTGCTCTGTAATTCACAGTGTACTGATCAGTGCCAGGTTCCTCACTGCTTCTCCAGGATTTGATTTTAAATACAGAACTACTATAGATGGAATTGTTCTGCTAGTATTTGGATTGTCTGTTGACAATTTGAATTGTCTGTTGCTTGTTTGCCTGCAGTTGTAATTTTGTTATTTTGTAATTTTTATATGTATATAAGTATACAAGTCTGTTGGAAATTTTAGTTTGTATTCTATATTAGTAAACTCTTGCCTTAATTTTAAGTACCATGTGAAATTTGTAAGATTTATCTATTTGCTTAAGTTCAATGTGGGTTAAGTGCTTTCTTGCTGTGCAGCTTGGGGGTATGTTTCATTTGCTAAATAGCACACTGATTCTGTATTTCAATTCAAAGATATTTAAAGTGGAATAGGAAAAACTTCGTGCTTCACAACTTCGTTGTGTGCATCAGCATAAACTTAAATAACGAGTTTTGTGCATCCAGTAATTGAATGAAACCAGTCTTATGAGATTTCACTTTCTCTTACTGTGTTTGGCTTGATTTTACAAGCTCTGTGCAAAACCCCATTTTTACCCTATGAATTATAATGTGGAGAATTTATCCCACCTTGACTAGAGTGGCATGCTCTGCAAATCACCACTGTATCATCATATCTGGGGTAAGAAAAGGTGTTAAAATCTGGGTCACAGGCCTGATTTAGGTCTGTGTTAATCCAGAGCTCTATAGCAGCACAAAACCGGGGCACTTGTTGCTGCCTCTTGGCTGGTGGGGCTGGGCAGCTCTGCAGCCTGAACAAAGTCACTGTGGTGCTGTGCTCAGACATCCCTGACCACTTGGAGCCAGGATTCCTTCCTTTCCACGAGCTGTGAGATGCTGCATTAAATGACTTTAAACACAGGGATGTTGATGTCACCCTGCACTGAAACTGGGGAGAGGGAGGTGGGTTGGAACACAGCTTAATCTCAGTTCCACAGTCCTAGTCTGAGCTCTGCCATATTACCCCTTCACACAGCTTCCTCCAAGCCTGCTGGGTTCCTGTTCCATTCCCCAGAGTACAATTAGGAAATGTGTGCTCCAAATTTTGAACTGGGCAAGTTTATAATAGGTAAATGCTCTTCATCTTGTTCCTGCAGTGCTTCGGTGTGGGGTTCAGGGGATTGATGGGGCTCTGATCTAATGTTAGGTGCACCAAAACAGGATTTACTGCCTTGTTGAATGATGGCTTCAGAACAGAATTAGTACTTCAGCAAGATCTGCTAATAATGACTACCAAATGATGGCCTTTGGAGTGTAGGGAAACATCAGTACAGGTTGCCCAGATATGTGGCAGATGCCCCATCTCTGGAAAATACTCCAAGCCAGGTTCAATGGGGCCCTGAGCAACCTGCTGAAGGTGCCCCTGCTCATTGCAGGACTAATTTTAGTGCGTGACGTAGAGAGCACTGGTGCAGACTGTAGTAAGAGGTGGGACTGAATTTTTCCAGCTTGTTTGCAGTGTGTAGGCAGCTGCTGTGCACGCTGTGCCTTCAGCTGGGAGAAACATGTAGGTGCCAGAAGGGTGGAGCGTGTGGATGAGGCTGCAGGGAAGGGAAGTCCCAGCTCTGGAACTCTCACTGTGCAAAGTTAAGGAAATAATCCCTGCTTTACTTTAGTTTCTTCACCTACAAAATAAGGCTAGTAGCAGTTGTATGAATGCCATTTGGACAGTGGTTTTAGCACATGAAAAACCTTGGAAGTGCCAAGTATTATTGTTAACTTATTTTTAGCGAGGTGATCCGGCAAATGCAAGCCTTTCTTGCTTGGATGATTTCAAAGGAACCAGAGGGAGTGTTTCCCCCTTGAAGTTTGTGTGCTTGCTGGGGCACTTGGCTGGATCATTGCTCTGGAAAGCCAAGTAGGTGTCTATTTTTTGCCGGGTAAGAAGGGGCGTATTTGAGACACTGTTGAAGTGGAGTAGATAGCTGTGTTACTTGAAGTGGGAGCTGATAACGTGTGATTTCAGGACACTTGAAGCCCTCTTCTCCAAAAGAGGAAGGTTAATAAAAACTGTGCTCTGATTTTACGTCCTGAAATTTCTGGTTCAGGTGGTAAATGCATCATCGCTCATTAAGAATTAGTTTATTAAGAAAGATAGAAAGAATGCAGGCAGGCTTCAGTCTGAGGTGCAGTAAATGGAGTCAGGAAAAACCATCTGACGCAGAAATACTGTGCTCTCCTGTTGCTGTCTAACTCCAGCAAGGGGCTCACCTGCCCTTCCTGCAGAAGCTGTTCACCAGGCTAAGCCTGTGCCTGACTGCAGAAAACTTCTTCTGCCAAGGCAGAGGTGAGCTGACAAAGACGTGGACAATCCCAGCCTTCCTCACCCCACCCCTAACTCCAATTCCAGCCCATTTTTGTCCCCACACAGCTGTTGTGATGCTGTGTGTTTTAAAAATACACCCACCTTGTGACTGATTTTCTGTGGGGAAGATATTGAGACTTCAAAGGCGTTTTAGGGTGGGCCACACATGAGCACCTGTGGGAAGAAATGCACCTTTGTACCTCACAAAATAATACAAATATTCACTCCTACCTATTAATAACCACCTCCTGCTCTTTAAATAAAGTCAGGCTAAGAGCAGAAGATTCAATCTTCAATGAAAGGCACTTCCCAGGTATTTGAGCAAAGAGCCCTGCAGTCCAGGCAGTGAAAACCGACACTGCTTCTTACCTTCTATCAAAAGCCCTGTTGAAATGTAGGCTCTGTTATTGTGTATTTATTCAGGCATCAATCACAATCAAGCCTCCTGCTAGTTCATCTGTGAGGGCATTGTAATCCTATTTTTATCAGTTCCTTCCTGCACAGCAGACAGTTA
This sequence comes from Petroica traversi, assembly GCA_025920805.1. NCBI lineage: Eukaryota > Metazoa > Chordata > Aves > Passeriformes > Petroicidae > Petroica > Petroica traversi. Next base: position 13,434,825 of record JAHLSL010000056.1, read on the forward strand.
AAACAGCATGAGTAGGGGTCACAAATATCTTAATGGGCTGCGTTCCCAGAGATATCGGTGACCAGGGGGAAGAGTTTTGCCGAAATTTCTTCCTGGGCTGATAAGGTGGATAAACAGGGCTGAGGTGCAGGGCGAGGGCACCAGGGAGGAGCTGCACAAGGATCAGGCAGACAGCACTACTTAGAGGAAAAGCCTCGGAAGCAGATGGGAATAGATGCTACTGTTTGGAAAAGAGTCCTTTCTTTCTTTCTTTCTTTCTTTCTTTCTTTCTTTCTTTCTTTCTTTCTTTCTTTCTTTCTTTCTTTCTTTCTTTCTTTCTTTCTTTCTTTTTTCTTTTTTCTTTTTCTTTTTTTTTTTTTAAACAAGGTGGGCTGAGTCATATCTAAATGATGCCTGTAATTAATTTTACTCCTGTTTTTGCTATTTTACTTCTTAAAAATCTACAATCTTCCTATATGAAGAAAACTTGAGTGTCAGTAATTGGCAACTTTTCGTTTTTTTAAACTCGGGACACACTGCTGCTGACTCTTATTTAAGTAACAGCATAAAAATGTAATGCATTAATATTTTGCATTTCTTTCTGTATATACACTTATATATTTCCTTATTACAAAAGGATGAATTGTGCTTTTTAATCTCTTTTTTTTTCATGAATTCCACCTGTCTTTTGATGCAAATTATTAGAATTAATTTATAAATGAACACAGAGAATGGTTTAAAACGCTTTCTCTTACCAGAATGAAACTACCTTAGGACTTCTAAATGCATAAGGAAAAAGTTCATCACAGGAAATTTTATCTTATAAGACAAAATATTACCTTTGTCTCAGCTTTTCAAACTAATCTATTGTTCGTGGTCAAACCAGTCTTTCAAGATTACAGAGATAATAAACATAGTGTTTTATACCTTGTTTTTATTCATAAATTGCAGGTGCTACTTTTCTTTTTTTTATTCCCAGTTATTTGGGATTTTTCTTTTTCGTTTAAATCAAGCATTAGGATGTACTACTTATATGGATTGAAATAAAAAATACATTATCTTCTAGAAAAGCAGAAATGAATCCTATAAAAATTTTCCATCAAACTAATTCTAAGAGTTTATTCCAAGACTTCTTTCAGTTAAATGGCCTGACTTTTAACTTTCAGAGCCAGCAATTATTGCTTATTTTTTTGGATATTAATGATTTTATTATATTACTGTAAATGTACACTTCATGTGTGGGTAGGTACATCTCTAGGGGTAAATGTTAAAAACAATTAACTGTCCAAAACAGTGATAATGTACTTCATACAAGCTAGAATTTGTTATGTAAAAGCTCAAAATAAAAATCCACATTAATTAAATCAGAAATGTAAGTTTGTCTCGCTGCAACTGGTTTTTTTTAAATCTGTATTTCAGCTGCAAGTCTGTGAAGAGAAGCCACATCTCTCCTGCTTAATGTAGAGGTTTTATATCCCCCTATTGTGGTGTGGTGACTGCTTGTGGCACTTGGGTTTATGTTTTGCTCACAATGTGAGAAGGTTGCACCAACAACATGCTGAAGATTTTGGATGGTGTTCCACGTGATTTTTTAATTTTAGCTGATAATTATTCTACTTGTGTTTTCCAAAATATGCTTTCCCATGGAAAATTATTTAAAATAATTTGTGCAAGAGAGGAAAGCGACCAACCAGTAAAGTCTGAAATATTTTTGGAGACTGAGTGCCTTTTGCAAGCGATAAAAGAGGCGTCAGAATTCTTCCACCATGAACAGTGAAAACCAGCAGCAAATAATAACGAGCCATCCCACCCACTGCAAACAAACCCTGCATGCACAGCAAGATGAACTTCAGTGTTCCTCTGCTTCTGGAGCTCTGCAATGCTTTCTAGAACACAGCTAATGCAAAGAGAATTCAATTAACATCATGGGCTTCTGTCCAGGGGCAGCTTCTGTCCAGGGAGCTCCTGGGCACGGATGGTGCTGGTGCTGATGAGTTCAGCCCACTGGGGCTGATGGCAAGCAGGCTCTGCCCTTCAGTCTTCCCCAGGGGTTTCCCATGGATTTTCTTGCTTGCCTCTTTTATTTCTGTAACAGAAGGTCTCTGTGTTTGTTGGCCTACCTTAAGCTGCACTGGATATTAGGAAGTTTAGGCTGGATATTAGGAAGAATTTCTTCACAGAAAAGGGGGGATTGGGCACTGGAATGGGCTGTCCAGCGAGAGTCACCATCCCTGGAGGTGTTGGAGGAAAGCCTGGATGTAGTGCTCAGTGCCATGGTCTGGTTGACGAGGTGGTCTTTGGTCATAGCTTGGACACAATGAGCTCAAAGGTATTTTCCAACCTAGTTAATTCTGTGATTCTGTCACAGGCACTGGCATCATGCTGAATTTGCATTGAAAACCTCAGATAATCAGAGTTTTGTAGAAGCTGGGCAATTAAATCTTTCTGTCGGTGGTTAGGTTAAGAAGAAATTCTTTTTGCCCATTTACAGTAATCTAGCTTTTTCTTCTGTTGCTGTTCTTAACCTTTCAAGAAGTATTAATAATTTTCTGGAGGTGTTGTATGTAAGTTAATTTAAAAGTTGGCCTGACTTTTTTTTTCCTCTTCAAGTGACAAGAAGGTGAATATTGGCATGAGCAAAGATATTATTCTAGTTGGAATAAATAGTAGGGGTGGAGGGGGTGGTGACTTTCATATCTCAGCTTTCACTTTGGTCCTAGTAATACTGCACTTTCTTCTCACCTAACTCTGCTGGTTACATTTCAGGTGAATCCACTTTTACTTCAGCAGAAGCTGAATTTTGCGAAGGAACAGAAACTGCTCCTTTTGGTATTCTGTCCCAGCAACTAGATTTTTTTTTTTTCATTAGCGTGGTGACTCCTTAAAACAGCTGCCTCCAAGGTGGCAGAGCAGACAGGGAGCTCTGAGCACAAGGTCCCTGTTGTTGCTGCCCTGTGGCTCCTGGCCAGGCTTGCTGTGCTTGGGGAGCTGTGCACGGGGGAAAGGCTGATGGTAAAACTCAAAGTAAAGTTTGCACGGTGTGGTTTCCATGCTTGATTTCTCAAACACGTGGTGAGGTTGCTGGAAGTAGGCAGATGAGTCTGTCCTGCAAATGGTGGTGTGAAAAATGTCACTTGTTAGGAGCAGCTCCCCGGAGTGAGTGTCAGTAATTGTGTGTTGATGGAAACGTGGTCTTAGGTCTCTTCCTGCTCCCTTGCTGTGTTTTCACCATTCATGACTACTCTTTTACATTTATTCCATGGGGATATTATGTAAATGATGGCTAACATGCTACTAATCCTTTTTGTAAAATTTTATTAGCTCTAAGGAGGGGATTGATTGATAAGCAAAGTGGGGTCCAGAGCTTATTTTCATCTTTCCATTGACTTCCCTGAGCATTTTGTCTAGTCTTTCTGATTCCACCTTTATGGATTTCCAATGTTCTAGTATCATTGTCAATAATGAAATGTGTTTTGCAATAACTCTGTAGTAAATGTCTTGCCAATATTCACCTTAATTAAATCTTGATCCACTTCAAATCGTTGGGCGGACCTCTCCTCATTTCAGTAGGAGATGAAGTCTCAGTCTCTGTAAATGACTGGGATGAGAAGACAGAGGAACATTGTTTTCCCCTGCCCCAAGATAAACAGGGACTGTGTTTTGATATATTTTGCAGTCAAGCAGAAGTTACTGTATAAACCTTGCCTTGTGTGCCTGGTGTTCTCCAGCTAAAGAAAGCCATTGTGCCTGTAGAGGTTTTGGTAAACACATGCTTAAAGGTTAAATGGGAGATTTTAAAACAGGGAGAATGGCGAAGTGTATTTACTCATGTGCACAGCACACACAGCTCTTGTGAGACAGCACACTGACCCAGGAGGCTTTGGGCAAGGGGATTGATTGCAGTTCTATATTGATACTGCAAAGGGAAGTGTGTCTGGATCTGAACAGGACTGCACCAACAGGCTGTAGGGATTTTCACTCTGGTAGTGCCAAAGGAAACCTTTTTTGGCTATGAAGTAGTGTCTGATTTTGGTATCATGCTATAAAGCATGGCACTTGTAAATAAATGTACTGTTCGTCATAATGAACTATCAAATAATTACCCTGTGTGAACTGCTTTTCATTATTTAGTATCTTTAAATATGCTAAAAAGTATATCTGCTCCCATGAATAGTGTGAGCAGAAGCCCCTGATAATTAAGTCATTTTCTCTTTGGGAAGAAGAGAATTACAATCTAAAATATTTATAGGAAATGTTTCAATGACCGTACCAAGTTCACTTTGAAATCACCATTTCCTATAGCTTGAGTTCAACAGCAGTTAAAATATCTTTGCATAACACTGGAAGAAGTTAAAAGTGTTATTGGTCTCTATTTTATCATAAGTTCTATTGTCAAGGATAAAATTCCCAAATGTACCAAATAGAAAAGAAGGGGGAAGGAGAGCAAAAAAAGACATTAGATTTTTGAATAAAGAAAATGTCTTATTAGTAAATTTGGGATTGAAATGTAGAAAAGTTGAGATAAAAACTGAGATGACCAGAAGTTTTGGTGCTGAGCTACAAAATTGGCCTAGAACTCACTGGATGCATTTTTCAGCCCTAGATAGTTTTCTGACTCTGGTCCTCTGAGTCTCATCCAAAGCTTATTGAAGCCAATAGGATTTTCCCACTGATCTCAGTAGGCTTTAAATCATGTGTTTGATCCTGAAGTTCTTAGACAACAGATGAGAAAAATTCAAATACTATGCTTGGAATTCTGCCTGACTCAGGACTGCAGATTTACATTAGGAAATGCAGCATGTAGGCTCAACCATGTCTCCAGCTTGATGCCAGCTTGGGCATCTAAACAGCTCAGAAAAATATATTGGAGTCTCCAGGACTGTAAGAATTTGAAAAACGGCTTTTTCTTTATGCCTACAAAGGGTCTTTCATTGCAGCTATAGTCTGAAAAGTCATGTGTTTTCCACAGCAGAGATGCTTTTCAGTATTTCAGTGTATTATTTAAAGAACTTCCTTACATTGAGCAGGTTATCAATTCATTATGCAGATGAAAAAAAAAACAAGATTAAGGATGAAAGTCAGCTCCCTCTGAAATCAGCATCATTTGCTCCTCAGCTCTGTAAAGAAAGGATGTAATTTCAAAAGTTAGTTTGGAAGACAAATTCTTTACAATAAAGGCTTGGGCAATAAAGTTTCATTCTAAAGGACTAAATTAATAGAGTGTCCTTTTAATACTGGCTGCTTTTCAGTCTTACAGTTAGTTGTTGTATTTGTAAGCATAACTATTTGAAACAGTATGTGAAAATCCTCTTAATGTGTTAAAAACTTTCAATAAACAATTTTAATTCTAAAGAGAAATTGTTTTTCAGTTTTTGCTTGTGTTTGTGATGCAGCCTGATATGATCATGCTTTAGGAAGGCAGATGGGAAGGGTAAGGGAAACATCTAATCCACACTCCACCTTTATAATAAACCTATTTATAATGTGGGTTGAAGAAGAGAGCTTTTTAAGTTAAATTGTGTGGACTTGAAAGCATCAATGCTGAATATTTTATGTGAAGCTTGTGAAGGGCCCTTACTAAAATAGCTTAAAAGCAGCATCACAGTTGCCTTCTTATAAGCATTGCACACAAGAAACATGCTGAAGGGTTTTCAATATTGCCAGAAGTTTATATATATATATATTTTTTTTAGGTGTCAGATTTTATGGGCTGTATATATATGTGCATGTTCATGTGAACAAACACCTATCTCACCACAGTTTTGCAGGAGCTTTATTTTATATAATGTTCGATGTCCCTTGAAGTAGAGTAAATTTGGGGTTGGAGGCTTGATATTCTTTTTTAATTTAAAAGTTACAGGGTGAAACTAAGCAAGACTTCCTTATCTCCCTAGTTTCATTAAAGATTGAAAGCAGCACTTGCAGTCTGTCCCAGCTGCTTTACACATTGACCTGTGCACTTTGCAGAATTTTGTTTCTCTCCATTGTCCATAGTGGAGTCAGGGAACCTGCCTTGCACCAAACACTTGACTTCTGAATTTAGCAGTTGAATTTAGCTCCAGAATTGATAGAAATGTAATGAAAACAGGTTGCATTTGCTCCCCATGCATTGTAAGAAACAAAGCTACTTCTGTAAGGGTATTGCAAAAGCTGTTTAAGAATTGCAAAATGTTTAAACACTCTGTAAAAACAGCTGCCAGTCAATTGCTTGTATTTTAAACACTTTGCTAATTCATCTGGCCAATTACACCCTGCAATTAAGTCGCAAGTTGCAGAGTCAGGACAGTAAATACTTCTCTCCCTTTTATAAGTTCATATTTGCAGGCAGAAGTTGAGCTGCTCTAATTAAGTTTGATGAACTTAGGTTTGGTAGGACTGGTATATTTTGATACTTGAAGATCATCATGTGATTTCATTGCTTGATTCCAATTGCACAGCACAGCCTCTTGTCTATATATGTACATAGGTAGAGATGAAAAAATTTTTGGACTGTTGCATATAGGTTTCTGCATGTATGCATTCAGGTACTGGCCTTGGCTGCTCCTCTAGTTTTTGGTTTGGGTTTTAAAAGAGTATTTCATTCATACCTCCTGAATGGGAGCTTTCTGAGGAAGTTTTTTAACCACTGGAGTAATTGTATAAACTGAAGTCACCATCCCTGCAGTCTATCCTTTGCCATTTTTTCTCTCAGCAAGCTGAAGAAATGGCTCTGGCTATGGGTCTCCTGGGGGCAGGTGTCAGCTCCTGCATCCCTGGACCAGGAAGGCTTCCAATGGATCCCGCTATGCTCTGAAAATAAATCCTCAAAGTATGGTATAACTTATTGTATCATCTCAGTCTTGGAAAAATTCTGTCCATCTGGGGCCAGGGTTTTGTACTTTTAAAGGAAAGAGTTGTATAGATTACCTTCTTCAGGGGAACGTAGCCAAACTATGGTGCAGAACTTGATTTTTACCCTACCTTCTACTAAAAAGTTTGTTTCCTAATGCTCATAAAAGAGATCATGGTGACCTCTGTGTTTTATCGTGTGAGTCCAAATGTTTTTTTTCTGATGATAAAGGCAAGAGAAGGCTGAGTAACAGCTGGCATTAGAGAATGGAAGGCAGTAGGGCCATATAAAGAAGGTAGCATACAAAGTTTTAAAGTGGATGCTGCTAATAGAAATGCACCTCTTTGTATCTTCTGTGCTCTCAGAAGCAAAGCAATATCAAAGAGCAGGACAGCAAGAGATGACTTTCTGAAAAATAAACCATGGGTGAAATTCCGAGCACTGACCTGAGTGAGAGCAGCGTTTCACACACCCTGATCCCGGTGCAGGGCGTTCCTGGGTGGAGGCTGCTGCATTCCAGTGCCCCCTGCTCTGTTTTAGCACCTAAAAGAAGGAGCCACTGCTGTCAGTCTGTCTGCTGAGGTGAGGCGAGCAGGAGTGGCAGAGTGAGCAGGGACAGAGTAAGCAATATCCAGGTGTTAATTTGTAATATAACCCCATCTATTTCTTCCTCTACTGGTTGTCAGCTCTAGGACACGAGCAAGCCTGTATAAAGGAGTTGCCTTTTAGAGGCAGAAGATTATTTCACTACAGCAGGAAATAGGGATTTAGCAAAGAGAAACTCTAGTTCTTAGTTTTGTCTTGAAGTTGTCCTTTGAGCAATTCATTGTAGTTGATAGAAATAGGTAAATTATAGCAGTGAGAATGTTACTGTGGTCTCCTCCCCTGCCACTAAAGGGATGTCTATAGGTTCTGAAATCCCTGTGAGCATGAGGCATCATCTTTTGCAAAAATGCTTTCTGAAGGATGTTTCTTTTTTTTACCACTGCCATAAAGGCCTCAGTCTATTAATCCACATAAAATATGTATTATGGCCACGTGACTTAATCTTCTGTATCCCAGAGTGTTTATTGCTGTCAGTACCTGATAACCTGTGGTAGTAAAGAAAAAAGTATTTGCAAGATTTGGCGTAATGGTGTTTTTTAATAATGTGAGTATGCATATACACACATACAAAGTTTTCCTAACTCCTGCTCTATATTTCAACCTGCATGAAGTCACATTACAGAGCTTCTCCCTGTTACCATCAATACCTGAGAGTGTAGGCCAGGAGCCAGGGGCAAAAGTGAATTTTCATATTTGCCAGGCATGGCTCATTGCAGAAAGCAGCTCTGTTGCTTTCTTGGGCCTTTGCTCATCTGTCATTGTGGCAATGCATAGTGACATTTCAAACTGCTAGCATGGAAATAAGATGAAAAGTGTTTGGGACAACTGGGAAATTTCATTTAGACAGAATGTCAGGCCCTAGTCTCCGGTGAAAATGCTGTAGGTTTACCATGTCCAGCTTTGCTATATCATTTCATGTGAAATTAAATCAGAGGCCAGCCATGAACTGGAAAGCATTTGAGCCTGTTCAGTTTTAGTTTGTTGTACAATTCTGGTACTCCTCCTGGTTTTCCTCTGGATAACCATTTTTAGAGGTGTTTTGAAATCATGATTCCCACTGAAATGCCTTTTAATTCCTTGCCTTGCCTTGAAGTTTAAAAAGTTTGTTAAATCTCCAAAGTCCTCATTGTGGCCCTAATTGTTCTGGTGGATGGAGTGGATGTGGGCTCGCAGGGGTGTTGCTTTGCACAGTAACCTAACACTGATATTTCAGGACAAATAGGCACCAGCGTGGCTCCTGAATGGGTGACTTACATGTATTCATAAGCTGCTCCATTCATTTCTGTGACATGGAAAAAAAAGGGTAGGGCTGCTTTCATCCGCCTGCCAACCCTTTTATCTCTTAAAGAATCAAATTTCAGGAAACCTTTCCGCCTAGGTCAGAATTTCAAAGACTCCTGTAATATTTTAAAAGTTTAACACCTTAATTCTTATCATTTCAAGGAGAATGCTTCTTTTCCCACCGAGAATGCAAAACAAAGCCGCCCCCCCAAAACAAAAGAGAAACCAATGGGAAAACCTAAAGCAAAATACAGGTTTGGAGACGTGGGGCTTAGTAAAAATGTGTTTAGTGTTACTTCACTTCCTGCTATTCAGGACAGTGCATTGTTAGAGCTGATGCAGTGTTTATACACATTGTGGTTATGGCTGTAGTCAGGGCTATTGTTGAAGGATGTTATACAGACATTTATCATGGTATGTCAGTAAACCCATTGTAAAAATGTCCTAGTAGTTAAATGAGGTTTAGATTTAATGAGGCTGTAAGAAAGGACCATTTTTTAATCATACTGTAAATAAGGTTCCTGTAGCAATGTCATAGGGATTAACATGCAGGTTTTCTTTTGTTTCAAAATAAGAGCAATATCTCCATGAAGTTAGGCAGGCATTTTAGGAAAACACTCTTGTAAAGCCTTTGAAGCAGGAGATCAGTGGGAGATTTGTGGTCATACTTTGACTATACAATGTTTGTAAATGAAGGTCTGACATTACAAAAAATTCAGACCTCCCCTCCAATAAACTAATAGAATGATATAGGTAATAAAATTCTAACACCAACAGAATACTGTGGTGATGGCTAAGTAATGTACTGTCAGTGGCAGAAAATCCTCCTCAGTACTTTTTAAAAAGATACTCAACATAGTCTCAAATTTTTGTGCTATTCCATTTGCTAATAGCGAACTGATTTTAATGTTTTTAACACCACTGCTGCTGAGAAATATAAAAATGCAGCTCATAACCGTTAAGATTTTATGCATCAACATTTATTTTTCTTGTAGCTGTAAAAGTAGCCATCTAAACCTTTAAAAGGTAGTTATTTTAACTACATCTCAGCTTTCTGCGTTTGTTTTCAATCTAATGTATTTTCTGTGAAGTATAGGGGCTGTGCCTTATGTTTAAATGAGAAAGTATGAAAGTGTAAGGGGAAATATAATTTTTACCATTCAAAAGGGCATTGTCAACAGCAGAAGGTTAGGACAGGAGGAGTGTCTTCATATATTTGTTTTACAGCAGGAGTGCACTGTTCTCTTTAGAGCTGTAGTTTGAAGGTAAAGCTGTGAGTTTTGCTGTCAAGAGAAGCAGTTCCTGCCATGAGCAACCAGTTCTGAGACCAGTGCTATCATTCTCCAGTCCTGTATTTGGGCTGCTTGAAGATTTGAACCCTGTAAAACCAAGTAACCAAAAAGATCTTCCAGTTTTTGTTCACAAGGGTGTTGTCAGTGATCTCATCTCAGGCTCATCAGTACCAGCAGAAGAGAGTGGTGCCTGTGGCAGGGAGGAACAGGGAGGCTCAGGAGAGAAGCAGGAATGTTTTCTAAGTTTTTGGGTTTTTTTGGTTTTTTTTTTGCTAACAAAGAAAAATACCTTTCTGCCAGCATCTCTGTGTAGCCTGTGCAGGTGGAATTGTGCCTTCCCACTGGCAAGGGGCAGCAGAGAAGGCAGGACCATGCCGGGCTCCTGCCTTTCCCACAACCTGCTCAGAGCTCTGGGATGGAGCACAGCAGCCCGGGAGGCTGAGTCCCCACATCCAGAGGCACAGAACTTGATTCTGAATAATTTCATTCCAATTCTAGTACTGCTGGCTTTAAGAGGAAGACCCGGACAAGGGAGAAAAGAAAAAGATAATTCAGGATAATATTTGGATCCATGGCAGCAGCAAAACCCACAAAAGCTTTCCTTTTCCACCAAGAAAAATTTTGACTCAGCTGGGGACTTGCATGCCCTGTTAGTGTCCGAGGTTTCCCTTTGGCAACATATTTCCTTCCAGCTGCTTAAACCTTTTTGGGGGCATTGCTAGGGGTGTGATTCCAAGTGCTTTATCCTGCTAGAGTAGATTCCTGCAGCTCTCTATTTAGAGGGCTATTTAATGTTAGCTCTCTATTCATTTGGAAATAATGGTGTTGGGGCGGGGGTGGGGGGAAATAATTAAAATGGCTTCAGAAAGTAGTTCATTATAAAGCCTACCATGGCCTGAAGTATAAAATACACTGCAGTCTGAGAAATCATGTAGGGGGAGCATTACTAAAATAATTAATTTAAGATTTTACATATATCACCCACACAGCAAATGCCTTGGCTGCTGCTAAAATGAGTCCAGTGCCCTTCAAAAACTGAGCATCTCTTCTATCGCCCACTCACTCCCTTTTACATATCCTTGTTTTCTTCTTTACTCTGGGCATGCATTTTGTGTTAAGAACATCAATTTTGGAGAAAGTCTTTGGGCAAGAAATCAAATCCTCACTATGTTTATTTTAGCATTATCACTGTGTTTTGTGGGGCCAGGGCTGAACTCATTGAACAGGTTAGAGAGGCACAGAGCTGGCTTCTCCCAGTGCTCTGCATCCTTCTTCTGGGTCTGGCTCAAGTAGGGTCAGCTCTTGTGCTGCACTTGGAGCATTTACAGGCCTGGCAGCTCTCAGAGGGTATCACAGATGTCTCTCAGAGGGTATCAGAGATGTGCTGGCCTTGCGCCACCCATCAAGGCAATCCTTTAAGTTCAGCACTCTTGCTCCAAATTTAGGGGTTTTTTTCTGTGCCATTGTGCTTGCCTAGTAGGAGATAAACATTGCAAAGCCTCACCTCTGAGTGCAGGAAAAAAGCTGGTGGTTTTTGGTGTTCAAGGGCATGGAGTAGTTTGCTTTGGGATTGTTTTTTGGTTCTATTTACTTTTGAAGAGACGAGAACGTGTCCTGTGCAGGCTCAGGGTCTGTGCTGATGCCCAAGCCCTGCTTGTGCTCAGTGGCTGTCATCAGCTTGTGGTGATTCCTGCCTCTTGTCTGTCTCATTCCTGCTTGGTGCAGGTTCTTGACACCCAGTGCTTTATCAAACATAGGCTGCTTGGCACCTATTACTACTGATCTCTGCATTGCTAATAAACAGCAACATCAAGGCCATATTTTCTGGTTCCTGTCAGACCACTGCTTTCCTGGGTGAAATAAAAGTCCCATTAACATGCTCCTCCTCATCGGCTCTGACAGTTTGATTAATTAGGCCCCCTCTTTAGATGACCTCTGCACTGACACGACAAGGAGGTGAATATAAAATGAATAGTTTGCCCACATAATGGCCTGCTGCAAGTTTCAGATTTTTATCAGATCAGACTGAAGTCCTGGGCCTGGATTAAAACCCCCAGTGTACAGCAATATATGGCTGTGGGTTATGAACCACAGGCTTTACAGCGTGCTTAAACAATTAAAACCAAACCAATCCTAGCCATCCTGATATATTGACTTCTCTAGGAATTAATCTTTCCTTTACTCTCTTGGCCATACAATACAAATCTAATTCATTTACATTATCAAATAAAATGACCTTTTGTTTTCAAGGGATTTTTTATTGCCAGAAAATACAGTATGTTAACTCTGTGGTTATTCAGCCTCCCATAAAATACTAATGTAAAGCCATTATTCTAGTGCCACTCTATTTAAATGTCAGTCTGCGTTTCTATTATAAACCACCAGTTCATAGGCTGGTAACTCATCAGTAAAAAATTTACTTCAGCTTAGAACTTGTAATATGAGCTCACAACTTTTCTATGAATGCATCTTTTTTACAAATATGAGTATATATTATCCCAAGGGGTAAATATGTGATTGTGAAACTACAGCATGGCTGGAGCACCTCTCCTGTGGAGATAGCCTGGGAGAGTTGTGGCTGTTCACCCTGGAGAAGGCTCCAAGGTGACCTGCCAGCTTTCCAGTGCCTAAAGTGGCTACAAGAGAGCTGCAGAGGGTCTTTGACAGAAGGTAGGGTTAAATTAGGTACAGGGAAGAAATGCTTTGCTGTGAGAGAGCTGAGACCTTGGCACAGGTTCCCCAGAGAAGCTGTGGCTGCCCCATCCCTGGAAGTGTTCAGAGCCAGGCTGGATAGGGCTCTGAGCAGCTGGGATAGTGAAAGGTGTCCCTGCCCATGGCAGAGAGGTGGGACCAGGTGGGTTCTGACCCAAACCAATCTATTTTTCTATGGATTGTAGCACCAGAAACACCAGTTGGTGCCTCTGGCTGGAGCTGCTGCTTTGTGGCTCCAGGAGGAGCAGTTCCATCAGCCTTTTGAACTGCTTTACAATCCACTAGAAGGCAATTTGGGCCTTTCATAAAATCTGGAATTTTGACTGGTTGTCACTGAGAAAGACATCTTCCCTACATCGTTGTTCTGCTGTTTGCATCCACTTAATTATATTCCATTAACACTCTTGAGAGGAATTAGGGGGGGGTCAAATATTTTCTCCCTCAAGGTGAGAACTGGGACAAGCATGAATAATATTTTGTTGATCAAGTGATGTAACTGACACAGATGTAGAAGTTCTGCTACGTTGGTTTCTACTCATTCTATTATTAGAAATATTGTTCTGTTATTATTAGTTTTTTTCACCAGAAGAGTCAAATTAACTCTCTTTCAGTCTGTGGTAATCTGCATCTCCCACAAACCTCATTCAAAGGACAACACGAAGGAGGGGGAGCTTAAAATGAAATGTTGTGTAAATGACCCAGTTGTAATCAGAGTTCCTTGTTTAATCTTGAAGGCAACAAAAATGAGTTGCTTAAACAGATCCTTTTCAATTAAAACAATGCTCTGTTTGCCTCTGTGATGCGGAATGCTCTCTCTGGTCTTTTCAGCTCTCCTTTTTTTCATGACCCTTATGTTTTTCCCTCAATCTCTTCTGTAGTGTTTCCCCCTTTGTGTTCATCTGTTGATCAAGTAACTGCATTACTTTAATTGATTTGCTGAATTGGCTCATACATAAGACAGCTCCTCCAGGTAATGTTCACTCTAATGTTCACTCACATTACTGTGTCCATGCTTGAGTGCTGCAGCACTTGGAGTTCTCATTGGTTTGGGAGTACATTGTGCCATTTCTGCAAGTTGTTTTTCAGTTTCCCTGATACAAGCAGAGCAGCAAGGAATGAATGTGTATTTATTTTATATATATATATATAGACACACACAAGAGCACATGTTGTATGCATCAGGTGCACATCAGGTATAGAATTTTCTGTTTGTGTGAACTTCATTTGCAGTCAAGTTTCCTCAGGCTTCCTGAGTGAGAAGGAGGTGTGATGTGCATTTTGAGATCCATGGTCACCCCTTTCTCCAGATGACTTCACAGAAAAAGTTTCTTGGTAGGCAGAATTAGGTAAATATGGTAGCAAGTGTTTTTTTGATGAAGACTGGACAGGATCATGGTTTTCAGCAACGGTGAAATTTCAAGTAAGCCAGATGTTAAATTTGTGCATAAAGCAGGGTCTGTAATAAATGAAGAATATGAACCAAATCTTTTAAATAAATGACACTTCCTAAAACTTATAATTAAACAGTAAACTAGTAAATTACGGCTTCAGACCCAGCCATGATATTTTATACTGTACCTAAATGCCAACTAAGAAGGTATTGTGACACTGGAAACTCAGTTTTTTTATCTAGTTAGTGAGGGTGAGGGACTTTACATCCAGCTTCAAGAATAAGCTGGAACGGAAGGTAGCACAGACTTCAGACAAGCAAGAAATGCTGAGAGTATCCTGTGACCTAATTATAACTAAGTGTTTCCATTCTTTTCTGTAAATATTCAGAAGATTACGTTGCAAGTTCCTACAATTAAGTATTGTGGGCTGTGCTTGTCTGGAAGACTTGATATACATGAACCTTGTTTGGTTTTCCTACCAGGCATTCTGGAAAGTTTCAGTTTCTTACTGAGGAATGCTAGCCAGCATTGTGAGCAAAACATAAATAAAAATAATGGTGCTGTTTATAGATAAACAGCACCATCTGGCAATAAGCAATCTCAGCGCCTTATTTGAAATCATTGGAGTAATTAAGAATAATTGATTTATTGGTAAAGACTAATGAAAACCATGGAGGGCAGAATTCTATGTCTACCATCTGATTCACTTTGTGCAAGTTACTTAGGCAAGTATTCTGGCAAATTTATTCTTGGGTTAACCAACCTGGCTCTTCACAGTGCCTCTACAAACAGTGCTCTGTCTAGACTGTTCTGAGCTTAAATTATTTATTACTTGTAAAGCACTTGAAAGAGTTGTTGAAAGCCTTCAAGTTCCTGTGATAGTGATGGAGGTTTGTGCTCAGTGCGTTCCTTTGGGTTTGTTTTGGTTTATTTGCTTTTCAGAAACAACAAACTGGTTTGATAACTCTGGAAATTAGAACAAGAAAAGCAGGGCAACTAAGACACCCAGAACACAAAGGCACAAAAACCCAAACCTTTTCTTCTTGGTGTTAGGTGGTAGAGCACATAGCACACTGTGTGTTATATGGAAAGCTCTAGAGCAATGCAAGAACAGAGCAAAATTTGTCTCTGGTTGAAAGGACTCTTTGAGAGGCAGTGTAACTCAGAATCTTTTCAGGTGTGTACTAACCATAGTTTTACTGTGAGAGGTGGGGTTCTGCTGTGGGTTGCATTCTTAAGGTGGCTCTGAGCAGACCTGGTATCTTTCAGGTATTCCTGAAGCACAGAACTGCCAGTCACTTATTTTCAGAGGATTATCTTTAGAGGACAGCAGAGTGAGAAAAGTGACTTCTTTTCAGGGAGCCCCACTGCTGCTTTTACTCCATGATCTGGGGCTGGGGTTTGTGCTGTAGCCTGAAGAAGTAGTGACATCACATCTAGGATCTCTCTGATTTTATAGTCAGATTTCAAATGGATAGGGCTTGCAAGAGCTGGAGCTGGTATGTGAACCAGCTGTATGAAGTTTAGCAAGGGCCAGTGCTGGATTCTGCACCCGGGATGGGGCAGCCCTGGCTGTGTGTATGGACTGGGGAAGGAGAGGCTGGAGAGCAGTGCCAGGGAAAGGGACCTGCAGGTCCTGGTCAAGTTGGGTATGAGTCAGCAGTGCCCTGCAGCCAGGAGGGCCAGCCCTGTCCCTGGGGGGGCATCAGACACAGCATCACCAGCTGGGCAAGGGAGGGGATTGTCCTGCTCAGCTCTGAGCTGGAGAGGCCTCACCTCATGTCCTGGGTGCAGTTTTGGGATCCTCAATATAAAAAAAAAGACATGAAGCCATTAGAAAGTGTCCAAAGGAGGCCATGAGGAAGGGGAAGCGCCTTGAGGGGAAGCCGTGTGAGGCTGAGGGCTCTGGATCTGATCAGCCTGGAGGAGAGGAAACTGAGGTCAGACCTCGTTGTGGTCTTCAACATATTCACAAGGGGAAGAGGAGGGGCAGGCACTGATCTCTGCTCTCTGTGACCAGGGACAGGACTCAAGGAAAAAATGAAATTGTGTCAGAGGAGGTTTAGGCTGGGTATCAGGAAAAGGTTTCTCACCCAGAGGGTGATTGAGCACTGGAACAGCTCCCCAGGGAATGGTCACAGCTCCAAGCCTGGCTGAGTTCAGGAAGTGTTTGGACAATGCTCTCAGGCCCATGGTGGGGTTCTTGGGGTGTCCTGCACCAGGCCATAGCTGGACTTTGATGATCCTTGTCCCTTCCAATTCAGGCTATTGTGTGACTGATGGGTGCATGGGGGTGGTGGCCCCTCTGAGCACCAATGAACTGGCAGTCCCTGGCCAAAATTCACCCTCTGGAGAAAGACACACCTTTCCTGTAGGGGTCATTAAATGTTATGTATATTAGGAGCAGTACAGGCTGCAGATATAAACACGTAGAAAGGTGCTGAAACACTACATTAAAATATCTATGTGGAATTCCTTTGGTCTGTGGCATTAATTAATGAACAAGCTATCTCATCTGCTGACCCTCATAGCCTTTTGGAGGAACTACAGAGACTTGATCAATGCTAAAGAATTCTGTTTTAAGGAGCATTCCAAATAATTAAATATCTAGAGGCTGTTTCTTAGGAGCAAGAACCAATTTCACTAATAGGGCAGGTTGACATAACTACTTTGGAGTGTTTTATTTGTTATACTAACTTATATCTGGCTACACTTCTTTCATAATTCACTGAAATGAAGCTTATTTGTTTTAAAGGCATTTCTGTTAATATTTTCCAAATGCTGCTTTCACAAATATATACAATATTAAACAGAAACTACTGCATGTAATTAGACCTGTTCAGATTTTGCTTTTTTACATGTCAAACTACCCCAGTGGATTGAAAATATGCACTATTAAGTGTGCATTGTGGGGGAAGTCTTTATTTTTTTTTTCTGCTCTACTTTGTGTGTTGTCATCACAGAAGCAGGACTGCTAGTAAAAGCCTCTCCTAGACTGACCTGAGGTGGAGGCTTTGTCAATTTACATTTCCTGCACAGATAATAAGAGGAATGCAGAAAATTAATTGAAGATGTGCTACAACTACCATATTATGGCCATGCTTGCTATAAGAAATCAAGCAGTCAGGCATCATCCTTTAACATGCACAGTTGTTGAGCAAAACTGAATCAAAATTTCAGACAGCTGCACTTTTTTTCCTTCTGTTTCCTCTTTGCCCTGGCATGTCCTGGTGAGCTTCAGGACCAGAGAGCTCCTTTCTTTAGACAGGTATTTTAAGATTCTCTGTTTTTACGAAGACCACAAAATTTTACCATAAGAACTTGAGTCATTTAAGTTCTTTTCAGCACTGCAGCATCCTTTGATGCCTCAAGGGTGCGTGTACCCTGCACAGGGATGCAGGATGGGAATGGAGGGGTAAATGTGCTCACTCTAGAATGAGAAGCAGTTCTACAAGTGGCAGCCCAGGATGGTGCTCCAGAGGTCTGAGCTGCTGCCACAGTGCAACCCCACTGCCATGTGGGGAAACACAGTGTACTTAATGTATGGATCAGTTTTAGTCTGGTCCTAACTTAAACCAGGTCTATCCTTCAAGCCATCCCCAACTATGCACAGCACAGAAATTTGTGAGGTCTGAATCTTGCTCCTATTTGTAGGCCTTTGTCAACCTGTTTTTTTTTTTAAAGTAGAATGACATTAGCCCTTGAGTCAAGTTTGAATTATTTTCACATTTTTGGGATATTAAAATATCTCCCAGATCTCATTAAGTAAAGCCCTAAATAAAATAATTGCAATGCAGTTAGGGATTGGAAAGCCTCAGAAGGTTTGGAGGAAATTTCCTCTTTGATGAGCAACTCGGATACTTGAGCAGAGGTTGTTTGGATCATAAGCTGGAGAAATTCACCTTTCCAGTACTCCTTTCCAGTACCCACTGCCTTTCTGGTGGTGTCCACTCCTCAGCTTCACTGTGTGTTCTTTCTCTGTGTCCTGCTGTCCTCAGTGCCTTGTAGTCCCTCGTGGCATTACTGATGTCCAACCTCCTGCCTATCTACTCCTTTGCTCTCAAGCTTCTTAAACTCTGGTGTATTTTTATGTGCTTCTTTACTCAGTTTCTTTTCACTTTCTTTTTATTGAAACACATCTTCCACACAGATGAGTTTTCCTAAATACTGCCTGTGGTGTTCTGGTGTTGTTAACACAAAACATGGGAACTGAATGGAAAAATCCTCTACCAGAAAGGATCACTAACCATTCCAGACACAGGGTAGAAGATGTCAGTGGCTGGTGTGGACCATCAGGGAAGAGAAATGAGTGAAAGGTATCCACAGAGGCAGCAGGCTTTAAATTTGGGGACCAGAGCTCAGTTACCTGTCAATAACTGCTGGGGCAGAGATGTGCAGACACTCAGAGAGGAAAGATGCAGGAGGGAATTCTTTTCATGTTCCATTTTCCTGCTGTATGGATGGCTAAAGCTGCACTTGCTCCTGTCCTGCTCCTGTTTTATGTGATAATCTGCTCCAGATCAGCACATCCGTGGAACATGATGTATGGCAGCAGCAAAGGTCCTGGATTTCTCTTTCCTTTCATAGCTCTCACAGATCCAGGCATGAATCTCTGTCTGACAGGAGTTTAAACTAAAGCCTGCACTGACCAGTTTGTACAGTCTCGGGTAGAAATTGAGAATTACTTGGTGCAAGGAGTATGCCAGGTCACTCTGACTGGTGAGGGGATCCTGCAGCTCCTCATTGTGAAGGATTGCTCCCTAGGGAAAAGGCACTGCCTGGGCTCTTCCTCTCCAAACTCTGTGGAGGATGGGGGCTCCTGCTTCTTAAATGCTTTGTCATTTAGATAATCAGCATATAGAGGTTATGGACTGTAAGTTAAAAGAGAGAGAAATGGCAAAACAAAACAAATCAAAACAACCAGCAGGTTGTTGAGGTTTCAGGTGTTTTTAACAGTGTGAAAATAGCTGATCTATGTTTTGGAGACTTCCTGACTTATGTGCAGGTTGGTAATAAGGAGGTGCATATAGTAACATGGCAAACATAATTGCAGTTCTGGTAATTCACTTTTGTGAGAGCTTCAGCTGTTTAAAGATGCAGGGTAAGCAAAATCCCAAGGAAGTGGGCTCTGTGATGCTTCTTTCTGTTCTGTGTTATTATTCTCACTTTCTAAATGGGACACTGAGGCACAGCAGGTAAGTGCTAGTGGGAATGACATTCAGCTCGAGCCCCCAGGCTGTGCCTCTTACTGATGTCACAACACTGCACATAATGAGCACATTTAGGAAACAATTTAGCCTTTACCATTTCCTGGTGGTTGTTACATTATGAAAAAGCATTTGAACCTTGGCTATAAAAAGGAGCTTAACCAAAAAAAGTACTTTTGTGGCACCGAAGGCAAGTTTCAGAGCCTTTACAGGAGCTCTTGTAAAATGTGCTCCCTCAATGCTTTGTGCACTTGCCCTGCTCAGCCTTTTGTCCCAGTGATGATGGCACAGGCTTTCTCTCCTCCCTGCCCTTGTCCCCGTTCCTGTGTTCCCAGTGGGCTCTCTGTGCATGGAGAGGCAGGAAGGCTGGCCCTGGCAAACCCCTGTGTGCCTTCAGGGCCAGGGAGGGCACTGAGACCTCTCCTTCTCCCTGCACCAAGGTCACTGTTGGTGGCTGTTTTGTCACTTGGCAGCCTGGGCTCTGCTGCAGCTTTTGCCCAGGACTGGAGCAGACGCTCTGGGATGTGTTTGTAGGACAGTCCCACAGCTAAGCAAGCCCAGGAGTGCACACCCGTGTCCTGTCCCAGCACTCTTGTTCTGCTGCTGGGGCTGTCTCCCTCCACTGTGAGCCAGGTCTGTGTGCTCAGTTTGAATGCTGATAAAAATAGAGCATTTTGTTATTTTTATTGGTTTTGTGGAAATGCTTCCTGCTGTGATGCCTTTTAGATGCTCCCTCAGCTGTTCCCATGTGAAAGGAGACAGACTGAGATTTTTGCCTCTTGTGCACTTTACTCATTGGATTAAGGATAAAATTGAAGCTTTCCTAAAAGACTGGGTAGCCTTAAAAATGAATGAATGCTCAGATTAAAGATCCATGAGATAATTTATTTTTTCTAATCCTGTTTAGATTGAAATAAATGGATTTACTGTTGGAGTTAAGAGGAAAAAGTGAATCTAGATGGTCTCATTGTACATTTGCCTTTTGACTTGTTGAACTCTGAGGATCAGGTAATTAAATTCATGAGTTGGAGAAGAGATGAAAGTCAATTGTAGGAGTTACCATCCTTTTAAAGTGTTAAAGTTCCCGAAGGAGTTGGCATTTGTGTTACCTGGATGAACTTGGCTGTGTGTTTGTGTCTCCTTTTCTTGTGTGATAGTGTTGCTTCAGATGCACTGAGGAGCAGTTGTGAATTTTTTGTGTCACAAAATGATGCTCCATCACCGTGCTTTTGTTGCAGGTTGTTTTGGGTTTGGTTTGGGGTTTTTAAAATATATTGAATACAGAAAATACATAAAATAATAAAGCCATACAGTGCTTGCTTGGGAGAGGGGAGATCTGATCACCTGCTGACTCTGCAGCTCTCTGCTGTTAAAAGCAGATGGATTTGTGTGTCCTGTCTGGGGGTTCTCCCAATGCACCTGTAAAAGGAGGATGAGTGTTGTTGGGAAGCTTAACATTCCCTCCTTCCTGGCATCGTGTCAAGAAATGTCTGCATCTCCTGCAGCACGAGGTGTGAAGATAATTTACAGCCTCCTGCATGAGCCTTCTTTTAATTGCAGAAAACACAGCTTCCAAAAACGCCAGGTGGAGGGGGATCTGTGGGGATTCCTGTGTAGAAATGAAGAACTGGGGAGAGAAGGATGGGCCAGGTGTGTGCGAGGATATTCCCCGTGTCACATCTGGTGCTGGGATAGCTGCACTCCCTCAGTGATCAGGAAGCTCTGCAGTCAGGCTGAGCTGTCAGGGATCAGGGATTTCTGGGAGGGTTGATGGCATGTGAGGGGTGCTGTGAAGTGTGGCGTGGCTCTGAGGAGCAGAGCCTCAATTAGGTTCTCCTGCACACGGGCTGACACGCCAGGCATCGGCCGTGAGGACGAGTTCTGGTCCATCAAACATAAAATGACAAAATCATTTGTAATCTCTCCTTACCAAACCCTGTGGGTTTTCTGTCTGTGTCTCCCTGGTGGCGTTGTTCAACAGCCAGTAACTTTCTGCTCTTGCCAGCTATGCTTAAAAATGAAATTTTAGGAATGAACGGAAAGCTTTTACTGAGGGATGCATAGGAAAAAAAAGAATTGGGTCAGATCTGAAATATTGCTACTAATGACTTAGTAGCCTTTGTTAAATATTTGCACTTGTCTGCAGTTTACCACAAGTGGGTATATGTGCTTTTACCTCTCTGACTCTCTCTCCCACCCCATGGGAGGTAATGAGCAAAGAGCTGTGTGGTGCTTGGGTGCCAGCTGGGGTTAAACTGTGGCAGTGCAGCCAAAGTTCATTATCTACATTTCTTCCTAGACAGGAAGTGGTTTCTCACAGTAATCAGCTTGAAGATACGTTGCAGAAGGCACCTAACTTGATGCACATTTTTTTTCTACTAAATTACTTAGAGAGTGACTCTGTTTAACTCTTATGGATGCAAAAAAAAAGGCACTCACAGCAGTAAAATATCCCTTTTTGATATATTCAGGCAAGGCCTTAACCCCCTCCCAAAGGCAGGGACCCTCAGTTTGCCTGGCCATCGTGCAGTGCTGTCAGGAATTATTTGCACTGTTTCATGTTTTATATGCCTGAAGCCTAAATCTGTTATCCAGGTGTTCTTCCAGTCATTCCTTCTCTTCTCTTTGATTTCATACAAAACCTATTTTGTATGAAAATCTTTAGTATATTAAGTAAGTACTTGACCAGTGTTGTTTTTTTTTTGTGCACATGCTGCATAATGAGGAAGGTTTCTCAAAAGTTTCCTTGCAAGTGGATTCCCATGTGGTGCCTGTTAGTCACAGCTAATTACAGAGGTTTGTGAATGAGGAATATATCTGAGCTCAGGTTCCCCTCCTCCTCTTTCCACAGTGCTTCAGAAAAAAAAAATAAAATAAAAATCCTGCAGACAAATCCAGGTTTTTCTGTGGTCGTAGTCTCCAAAGAGCTCCGGAGAAATACAGATGTGGTTTCGTGTTTCAGGTTTAACTATGTTGTAATAACTACAGTCTTATCTGCAGGAGAAATGCAAGTGAGGAAAGAATCATTAATTGACAGTGAAAAGTTTGACCCAGGCTCTGTGTGTTTGTTTGTTTGAAGCAGCTGAATGTTTAGCCAAACAGTATTTTAACTTCTGACTGCAGCCTTGGGGGTTACAATAATCTTGGTGGGTTAAAACCTCGGAATGTTCCAGGGAGGGAAATTCAGACGCATGTTTCAGGGAGGCCAATCGTAGAGAAGCAGGAATTCCTGTGGCTTGGTTAAAGCCACAGTTTTAATTCAGTTTTAATTCCGTTTTAGTTAGCTTCACACAAGCCTCCTGTGAGGTGCAGCGACCTTGCTTTGCAGCACGGGAGGGTTTTGAGGTGCTTCAGTGGGTGCCAGGAGAGAGGTGAAGCTCCGTGGCTGAGCTCACAAGGAGCCCCCAGCTCGCACAAAGTGTTTGCCTAAGGTTCTCATTTTCCTATCTTTTGTCAGTGTTCATTCAGGAAGTCTGCTGGCTTGAACGAGTTCCTGTGTGAGTGCAGTATGAGTATTATTCAGCAGGACTACATGGGATATGTCTATTATTTGTTACAAAGGCACCAGTGACCTTCCTGCCCCTATATTAGCAGCGCCTGCTGTTTTTCCATACTGCCGATTGTCAGGAATGTAGATCATCCATAAAACTGGATATAATCCTCATTGGTCAGATTGTTGTCTCAGGAAAACAAAATGCTTTAATTATATATAAAAAAAATAAATTAGAGATGTGATCTCAGCAGGACATTCCCACTTAAGTGCATATTTGAGGCTGGAAAAATGAATAATTTAGTGGGTAGAGGAGGCAGATTACATAATGAAATTACAAAGAACTCTAATGATCTCTGTTTTAAACAGGTATGGGGGTTTTTTTTAAGGTTGGTTTGGGGTTGTTTTTTTGCCCCCAGTTTTTGTTTTCTGTTTTCAGAACTGCAGTACACAGAAGACTTTGGGAGGAGCTTGAACTTTCAGAAATACGACTAGGGCTGGGACAGGAGTATCCTACCTGGAAAATAAAATCTAAAACTGTTGCCTGAGCTCTAGGAAGCACACACATGGATGTAAACTCTCAAAATCGTTACAATGCTAAGAGCTGTATAAAAGGTTGTTAGTGACAAATCTAAATATTCCTGTATTTCTTCAGAACAATTGCTTTGAGTACTTATTTGATAAGGTTTTATTATGATATACTTGTATCAAAATTATGTATGTTATATGTTGAAAAAGTACTCCTAGAAAATGTACTTGTCATGGCTGCATGCTTGGGTGGGTGGATAAACCAGTGTTTCAGAGCAATTCTGTGTCATGGTAGGGAACACTGAGGGTATTTGTTTTCCTTAAGAAATACTAAATTAATTTTAAATTATTAAAAGATAATGATATTATCTTTTAAAATCATAATATAATATATTATGATATATAAAATCAAATAATATCATTATTAAAAGATAATGATATTATCTTTTAAAAGTCATCGTGAGGCTAAACATTGTGTGTTGCAGATCTATCTCTAGGAGGCTCAGGAGTTCAGAACCAAGTTGGGTGGCAGTGTTCTGGTATTAAAAGTGCTAAAAGGAGCAAGTTTGAGTTCAGTGAAATGCTGTGGCACAGGTGGTGCTCACAGCAGCCACATTGAGCACCTCATGGAACTGTTACTGCTGCCCTGTGCTGGGAGAAATTGATTTTTGCCTCCAAAAAAAAATGTTTTGGTTGTCTTGGTAGTAAGCATAGGGAAGGAGTTCTGGTAAAAAGCTTGAGATTTAGATTTATTTTAGTTATTTTAGTGTTTTTTTCATTTCTTTCTAGTGAGTAAATGCACCCAGGGCTGAATGCTCTCGGAGTACAAAAATAACATCAGACATTAATCTAAATTCAAATGTATACTTTACCATATGTATGCATTTGAATCTGTGTGTTTTAGAAGCATCCCCTTCAAAAAGGCTGTCTCAGGTAATCTCTGAAGCACAGAAATTGTTTCAATTAAAAAATAAAAAAACAAAACAAAACAAAAACCCATAAAAACCAAAACAGTGAAGAGATTTTTATTTTACACTGATGCAGTTTGTCTTATTTTCCCCAAAGGACACCATGGTTTAATGGATGGGGCTTTAATCTACCCAGAGGTCAGTCTTTGCTAGACAAGTGGAACCTTATTCCTGAGGGAATTGATATACTAATGACACATGGACCTCCCCTTGGTAAGTGAAACAAAAGTTCTGTGTGATTTTTTTTGCATGAGAATTTTACTTTCAAAATAAGCAAAATTGATAATGCTCTAAGATGTACTATAATTGAACTCAAAACTATGGATTAAAATGCCTTTTGAAAGAAGTGGAAAGTGATTATTAGGCTTAGCTGATCCATAAAAAAACTGGAATTTTTTATTAAATTCAAGCTAGAGAAGATCAAATATCTGACTCCATAACCATTATAGTTTGACATTTTAAGAATAGTGTTCATCTGACAACCAGTTTCCAATCCCATATGACTTTCTAGAGATTGACTAAAACTTTTGAAACCTTTTCTCACTACAGTGTCATGTTATTTTAAGGTTTGAGAGTAGCGGTCAAGAGTTTAGAACTACGTAGTCACTTGTTCTCCTTGATAATCTCCTTGTAAAGTTGGAATATATAAGAGTAGTTTTAAAGGTATTAATTGGCTTGCAAAAAATTTGTAAAGGAATAAAATTATGTTCTTAGATAATTGTTCCTTACTTGATCTAATGACAGGTGAGCACCATTCTGTGAATGCATAATCTGTTTCTTCATTAGGTGAATCTCATTTAGATGAATTTTGCTTGTCTTGTCAATATGAGTCATTGGCTGATCTCTGTTTTAACCCTTAAAATCTAAACTTAGTTCTGATGGTCTCAAAAAGACACCAGGACCCTCATTCAGCAGGGGCAGGAGTACTCCGTTTTGGCATTTCTGAAGCTGTTAAAATCCATCCTAAACCTTTTGGAAAGTCCCACTGTCCCCTGTCCATCCTGTACCCCACGAGGCAGCATCACCCATTATTTACTGCTTTTCTTTAAGACATGTCTGGGACTGTATTTGAAGTATTTCAGTTGGGTTTACAGCAGCTGAACCTTTTATAAACATGACTTACCAGGATGAGTAAGTGGGGCAGTCTCTTCATTCCTCTCACTGTGAGAAGAGTGATTTTGTCAGGGTTTTACTCAACTCTTGCAGTCCAAGGGGTTAGATCACACAATCTCAGGGAGTGACCGAATCACTGTCACTACATTCATGGTAGCGAATACAGTAAAATCTTCCCAGGATTTCATGGTACCATTATAAACCAGCATTTTAAGTGCTTCAGTGTTCTCATAGAGCTTGGTGGAGTCAGGAATTAATGCATGCTTATGGTTTTTTACCACAATTAAGTTAAGAGTCAGCAATCTAAGCAGAGCTAAGAAAAAGAAAAAAAAAAGAGTCCAGAAAGTTTTTGACCAGTGTACTTACTGCTCTGTTTACATTCTGGTTAGTTTTTTAATACTACTTAGAGAATGTTGTGAGATGATCAGCAAATTCCCTTTAACCTTCCTGGAGCTCCTGCAGTGACACAGAATCCCCTGACAGCAGAGCCACCAGATATTGCAAAACAGGGCCTTGAACAGCACTCTCTTAATCACTTGATTTCCCAGAGAAGTAAAAAAAGCCCCTGCAAGTGTGTTTATAATGTTTCATGGGTGCTGTTTTAAATGGGCTGTTCATCCATCTGCTCTGAACTGGATTCATACAGAAATGCTGTGCTGCTGCAGACACTAATGAGTGCTTTAATTGAATAAGCATGCTTAAATTTTGTGTTTGAAGGAGATAGTGAAGTTCAATTTCAAAAGGTTGGCACTGTGTCTTAACTACAGACACAGATTAGGTGTCAGTACTGTGCCTAAAATGAGGGGCTCCAGGTCTCAGCCTGCATAATATTGACAAAATACTGCTTTTAAAATAAATGTTCGCTTATTAATATTAAGTAAATATTAAGGGTGGTAGAGCTGAAACTGGATTCTTTGGTCACTCTAAAATTCAGTCAGGTTCATGTCCCAGCATCTTTTTGCTACCTAGGATTAATTTGGCACAGGCTGTAATTATGCTAAAGTCAGTAGACTTTAGATGTGGCTCCTGATTTCCCTTTAATTCTCCTGGTTCACCTTGTCCTGCTGATCCTTTTCTGTGCCAGTCCAGGCAGCAGGCTCCTGTAGGGACTGCTGTCAGGTTTTGCACATTTTCCTGTATTATCTTGAAGGCCAAGTGGCAATGAGATCAATTAGCACTGGCTTGTTGGAAGCTATTTTGGCAGTTTTTGCATTGCTTGCCCTAGTTGGTGGCCAGGGCTCAGAAGTAACCTGGTACTTGCAGAGCACATCCTCTGGAAGTTGTGAGAATCTTTGTTTTAAATCTTTGCGATGGCAGCTGCATTGAGTCGTAGCTCAGCTCATCTCCCTGGGCTGTTTCATTTCTGGAGTAACCACAGAGTTGGCTTGGGAAGCTGCCTGCTGTAAGAGCCAGGGGAAAGGGAAGAAAAATCTGAAGCAGTGCCAGGAATAAATGTCCTGCAGTTTCAAGGTGGAAGATGAGTTTAAACCTATAGTTTAAAAAAACAAATCACATCCAGAAATATATTAATGCAGATGGAGGGAGGAAATCTTAAGGAAGACCAAGTGACAGTGAAACATTTCTTAAAAGCCATTGTGTGCTTTAATGGAGAGGTTATGACTAGAGATAATGTAATAAACCCTGTGTGAATTACGACTTCCTGAAAGACTACGTGAAACCTTACCTGAATAGGGAAAATTAATGGTATTGATTGCATTTTGCCTTCAGGTTTTCGAGACTGGGTTCCAAAGGAGCTGCAGAGAGTGGGTTGTGTGGAGCTGTTGAACACAGTGCAGAGGCGAGTAAGGCCCAAACTCCATGTCTTTGGTGGGATTCATGAAGGTAAGGAGCACTTCTGTTCCCTGCTCCATCGCAGATTTCAAGGAGCACATTTTGGTGGTGTATTGCAAAGGATAATGGCATGTTGGATTAAAGTAGGGAGGGAGTTCATGGAAGTGGTTGCATGCGCAGCACTTTGTAAATTTATTCCAGGATTAAAACAGGCTGTTTCAGGAATGTGTGCTACATTTAGCCACCTACATTCTCACTGTGCAAAGGTTGTTCTGTGCAGGTTATTGAAAGCAATTCAAATTTTGACAAACTCGGTTAGAGAAACAGATGAGATTCCCCACACTTGCAAGCCAAAATGAAAATTATCCCCCTTACTCCGAGTACAGGAGCTAAGAAAGGTGCTAGAGAAAGAAAGGAAAGGCGAAGACAAATTGTTCTGCTCACCTCCCTCAGGGTAGGAGGAGAAGCAGAAAAAGGAGAGCATCTCAGTCAGGCATCAGGAGGAGCTCCTGAACTCACTGTGCACACATTTCTAGAAGTACCCTGTAATGCAGTCTGTACTCTGTGGGTTCCCCTCCAGGAGTCTCATGTTGTAGAAGAGATATTCCCCCTCTGTCAGTGCCAGGGCAGAGTGGGAAGCTTCAGAAACAACGAGCTCAGTTTGTGGCAGTGGGAGAGACTGAGTGATTAAATACATTCTGGAGATACTTAAATATTTAATACGATTTTGTGGCTTTCATGTGGCTGAGAGACAAACACTAGGAGTTCTGCCTGAGAGAGAGTGTAAGACTTCATGACCCTGGAACTCAAAATTACACATTAAATGTTTTATATTCTCCCCCCTGGAGGTTTCTCCATTGTCTCTAACTAGGTTCTCCATAGGCCTAAAGATTTTGAGGACTTCATAAAAGAAAAATAAAAAAGGACAGCTTTCTCTGCTGGTGCTGTTGGTTTTTCTGAAGCCCTTGTGACTTCATACAATGATTTCCATGCCTGGCATCTGTAAATAACGAGTTTACACTGGGAATACTGACATGACCTTCTGCATAGAGGCATAAATAACGATCCTTTAATGCACTCAGGAAAAGATTGGGTAATTTGTACAAATATTAGTCCTTGACTATTAAAAATAAATGAATATAGCAAGACTTCTGGGAAAAATGTGTAAATTGTCTGCAGTCTTTGTAGGCACACTGGGTGGTGAAACTTGTGGCTGGAAAAGTGCTAAGGGTGGGAGAGGAGGGTGTCTGAATGTACAGGACCATTATTGTGAGGAAGCACCAAGGAGCCATGTGCAGCACCCTACCTTTAAATCTTGTATGAAAGGTGGCAGCACACATTAAAAGTGAATTAAAATTTATTCAAATAAATTCTTATAAGAATACCAACAAAAACTTTAAATCCTTTTTATTACTTGTACAGAGTTCATAAGAATGGCTTGTTTCAGTACAGGAAGAAATAACAAAGTATTAAGAGCATTATCTTGCAGTGCAATTAATTTTTACCTAACTCCAGCTGAGATGAACATGTGCCTCATTCCCTTGAACCAACAGAAGCTATACACACATTTTGGTGATGCAGGTTTTTCCCCCTTTTTGATAAGCAAAACAGCCACAGACAAGGTTTCTCCTGCCATGAGATGATCTAAATCAAAATTGCCAGTCTAAATAAATAAAGTAATACAGGTGGACAGTGCTGCAATTCTGAAGTGATTACTCTTTCTGAGAGGCACTGTGGGCAGCTGTATCTATCTCAGCTTTCAGACACCAGCAATCTGTACTGTATCATAATGGTTTAAAAGAAAAAACATTTTTCCTCTGTGGGTTTGCAATGGGAATGTCTCTTCCTCCATGAAAATCTGGAGGGGTTTTTTTTTCAGTTATTATTTTTTAAGTACATTTGGGGTCAAATACTTCCTAGATGTTTCCAGGCTTCTTTGTTAGCTTTTTGTGTGGATGTCAGCTGAAAACACACACACTTCTATAAATTAAAAAAATATAATATAGGTGTGTATATATACATATATATGTGTAAGTTAAATAATGGAGTGATTTGGATTGAAAAGGACCTTAAAGAAGCCAGTGTGAACGTCAGCTGGATGAGGAATTGGGTGGTAAAGGCTGGCACAGGAGAGATGACAGAGTTCAGGTCATGGCCCAGAAAAGGGATGTTTAGGCCAAACCAAAGTTACTTCTAAATCTTTTACTTCTGAAAGGATTTTTCTTCTGACAGACATGACAGGCAGGTGAACTGTATTAATAGTTTTCTCTCACTAATGAAGCAATTAGAAAAAGAACACCTGTGATTTGTGTTTCTGCCACACCCAGTTGCAACAGATGATTTTCCAGGGGTGAAAAAAGGTTTGTGCACAATCACAAAGTGCATGTTCCTATTTCCAGCACAGTACACTGCATTTTTTTTTTCAATCAAGCCTTTGTGGCAGAGACACCAGAAGGGGCTGGCATCATTTTGAAGGGATTTTATTGCCAAGCAGGGATTCCCCAGCAGCGTTGGGGTATGTCCCTGGCAGTGAGTGTCCCCGTTGTCCCCCACAGGTTATGGCATCATGACAGATGGCTACACCACCTACATCAACGCCTCCACGTGCACAGTCAGCTTCCAGCCCACCAACCCTCCCATCATCTTCGACCTTCCAACCCCTCAAGGATCCTGAAGCACTACTGGGGAAGGTCTATAAACTGCCATTTTCTAATTATGAACCTTGCATTCATGTTTATTTCAAAATAGGGGCTTTGGGGGCGGGGGGGGGGGGTGTTGGGGGAAAACGGGGGGGTTTTTTGTTTTGGGATGGGGTTTTGGGGTTTCTTTTTGGTTTTTTTTTTTAATTTGTAAATTGCTGGTGCAAAACAAACAAGAAAAGTTAGAGGTTGTGCTTTTTGGAAATGCAGCGTTCATTTTAAATTGATAAAGCCTTGTGAATTTGTAAAATGAATTTTGTTTTTCAATAAATTTGCCATTGTAAATTGTTATAGTGTTCTCAAAAGGACAGCCAAGCTTTCTTTTAATAAGTGAGAGACCTTATTTTAATATTATATTATAAGCTAAAAAATAGGCAGCATTTAAAAACACCCAAATTTGCACAACTTATTTTATTGTTGGGGTTTTTTTAAGTGTCTTCTTTTCCCCTAGGTTTAAGTGTTAGCTTTTTATCTCCATTTATATAATTTTTTTTCAGTAGCACAAACAATGTTTTGGAGTCCATTTACCTCTTGATCTGTGTGCATGTACTTAAACTTGTTTCTATTCATGGTAGAATGCAGCAAGGGGAGAATAGACTTCTCAGTTGTTTGTCTCTACCTGCTTTATAAAGTCTGATCTAGATAGCCACAGCCTGTATGTGATATCTACCTTCTGTTGTTTCTTTTTTTAAATTATTTTAGCTTTAAAAGACTGGGGGTGAAAGCTGCAAAGAGCAGGTATTTCATGCAGTAAAAAAAAAAAAAAAAAAAGTAATTGTAAATGTGGACTCCTTTTAAATATGAATTTATATATATATGTATTTTTTGTGCATTATAAGTAAGCTAGGATTTAATATTGCCAGTATAGCATCTGCAAAATTATGCTGTACAGCACATCTAAATTATGAAGGATGTGACACATTTTTCCAAGCGCTCAAGGCCTTCAAGAGCCCGAGTTAAATCTTTGTTGTACTTCAGGCATGTATAGAGTCAAATGGATACAATCAAGCCTAAATAAAATAAGGCTTAGTTGTCCTTTATATTTAAATATTCTTCTTGTCTTTTTTATTTCCTTTTTCTTATTTTGCACTGTGTGTAAATGCAATCTCACTAGCACAAAATATTGTTGCAGATAGTTATTTCTGTTCCACCACTGTAAATGCTATTGAGCTTTGTTCTGTTTTATGTTACCTTGTTAATGGAATTTAGAAAAGCAGTTGTTTCTTTAAATTTATTGTGATATTATATCTAGCGGCCTTTATATGCAAATAAAATTGCAAGATTTTTAAATATGTGGTTCAAGGGAATTTTTTTGGTTTTATTTGGGGCACGAACAATTTTGGGGAGTGACGATCAGGGTAAGTAAGAAGCTTTCTATTTCTCAGTAAACTTATATTGTGGACCATTCATCAGATGTCATTTGAGTCGAGAGAACACTCAGAGTCTCCCTTCCATTTCCCTGCCTTCCATCTCTCCATTCCTTTTTAGACAGAGGGATTTTGTCTTTAGGTGTCGTAGTTAAGTCTGACCACGTCTGTGTCGTTCAGCCTTGTGGGACACCGTTCCAAATGACACGAGGAAGAATTGATCAGCCTTTGCACTTCCTCACTTGGTTGTTAACCCTGAGCTGCAGGTGTCTTATGCTCTCCTACTCTGGGTTTAAAAATGAACAGTCAGGAGGTAAGATACATCACTTTTTGTGTGGATCTCGTGTCGGTTTTGTGGCTGCAGGGGGATCCACCGCTGGCAGGGGGATGAGTGTGGTTCCGTGTGTGCCACTGGAATGACAAACACTGCAGGACCTGCTGGTGCTGCTGCCTGCAGTTACACAGATAACAACAGAGCCTTGTTCCAAAACAGGGCTTATGCCTGCAAAAACCTGGTTTCAGACACGAGAAAATTTGTGAATCTGCATCTGCAGTAACGCCAACGAGATCTGGAGAGAGACAGAGTATCCCCATTTGTCTGAGCAGGTTGTTAACTTTTGACATTATTTTGGTACAAACATTATAGACAAACAAATCCAAGGCTCTTACAGCAGAGTACAGCTTAGAGGACCACTGTCTGTATTTTGATGCAGTGTGCCTGACACATATCTGGCTGAAATCTCCAGATTTATAAGGCTGCTATTCCAAAGTCTTTTTTAGGGAAGACGCTGCCGTACCTCTTAAATCTAGTTCTCGTTCTGTATATGGAATTTCTTGTCAGGTTTCCTTATGAAATAGATAGGTACCTTCACTCTTTAATGATATCTGCCTTGCTTTGCTTGCAGTGCTGGTTATTTTATCAACTGAGCCAAAGGAAGAAAGGTCATCAAATATTACTCCTTCCTTTTGGATGTAGATGCAGGATCTGTCTTGTGGGCTTTTTTTATCAGCTAGCTGTGAGAAGACAAGGAAATTGGTTTTGGCAACCACAGCTGTCTACTGGCAAAGGACATTTCAGAGAGCTGGCCTTCCTTGGAGAAAGCAGTTCTTGGAGCACATAGAAATCACATATGCAGCACACCTCAGATTATTCTGTTTCACTGCTCTGTTGCTTGTTGTCACTGCATGAGGAGGAAACACCCATAGCCTCAGATGCTTTGTAGTGCCATGAACTTTCAGATGAGCAGAGAAGAGCCACTGTATCTGTGTTGCTCCCCATTCTCCTGGAGGACCTGGCATCTCTTCGGTAGCTACAACAGGTGTAGTCCATGGCACCAGTCAGCCATGTCTCTGCCTCTTTACAAAAACTGTGTTTTTTCAAAAGCAAAAATTCCAAGCCAACAGGTCTGTTCCAGGCTTTGGGCAGACCAGGCAGCAAAATAAGTGGATGGCAGTGGAAGTTCTTCCAGGAGTCTGCCTTGGGTAAGAGTGGTAGTGAGAAAAGACCAGAAGCAATGCCCTGAAGGAACAAGTGTGGAGCAGCCTCTGCAATAAACTCTAAACTGGTACCTGAAGCCATAGATATCCTTCAGGTGTGAGTCTTGGTTTCAGCTCTTTGCCATATTGCTTTTTGGCTGTGTGGTGCAGCAGGTGTGTTACCAAGTGGTTCTGCTCTGGGATTTGTGACAACAGCCTAAGACTTCCTCCTTCCATTTAGACAAGTCAAGGATTGTCACTGCTTTGTCATCAGTTGGTGTTGGTGCTAAATGCAGCTGTTAATTTACAGAAGTCTTCAGGGGTACTTCCTAACCCTGGGTTTTCTCTTGGAATTGTTTTCTCTCTCAGCTTCACCTTGCTGGTGCTTCAGCACTGAGCTTGTTCTCCTCCATGCCAGGGTATTTTAAATTTTATTCCCTCCATTTTCTTTTGTTCTGTCATCATCTTTTGTCCTGGATCTAGTTTTCCTCTTCTGAGGAAGCTCTCATTTTGGCTAGCAGCAATTGCAAAAAGGCCAGGAAAACATTAGCAGCTTGCCTTTTTTTCCTTTTGTACTCCTTAGAGATGTTGAGATTATAGGAGCCTGTCAGTGCTGTCACAGGCAGGTAATTTTCCTTTGCTGGATGTCAGCCATATCTGACAATCAGGGTAACTGGGACACTGTGTGGTTTGAAGAAGTTTGATTTCACAGGGAGGCAAAAGTGTGTGATGAACCTGCTTCTTTTCAAGGATCTTTCAGGACTAGAAGTAGCTCGATACATGTATGCAGAATAAGCCTTGGGTAATAAGTCTTTCTTTGGGGTCTGGTCCAAGCCCATTGAACTCACCAGGAATCTTTCTATTGACTTCAGCTGGCTCTGGATCAGACACCTGGCACCTCTCTGGATTGTGTTTCTGTCCATTACTCATGCTCTGAGCTGGAGGAGATGGTCCTTGGTTAAGATGCAAGAATCTCTTGGCAGGAAGAGGGACCAACGTATTGCAAGTGCTGAATCTTTCCCAGTGATTGATTAAGAGCAGTGCAGTCGATTAACCTCCCTTCTTGTGAGAGCAGCCTCCATCTCAGCATCCCAATGAGGCTGAAAGCAGTCAAGGCCTCCAGCAGGGGAGGGCTGTGGAATAGGAGGCTCCCCAGAGGTGATTGGCTCCCAATTCTCTCTGCATAATGAATTTAGTGAATTCAGCAGACCTTGGGGTCAAGCATTTATTAGCCTAAGAGACTGTCAAATCAATCCGGTCTACTCCAGGCAAGTTCCACCAAGAGAATGGGTTTTGCCAAGACTCTGTCTAAGCAATAGATTGATGGCTGACTCCTGGTTGGAGCTGCCTTTCTCTTTTCCATTTTCCGTGAATCAGAGATTTTCCCCTCACTGACACCAATATTTTCTCCTTAGACAATTTTTTTTAAGGAAACTCTTGGAAACTATCTGTAATTTAAGTCACAGGGAGAGTTCCAAACTCTCTAGTCCTTCCATTCTGTGTTTTATTGACCCAAGGACCCTCTTTGAGACCTTGTTTTTTGACCACCTATGTTTGAATTATGTTTCTGCAATTTTCTTTTCTCCCTTTCTCTCCCTCGGCCCCCCCCCGTCTTTTTTTCGACTTAATATTCTCTAGCAGTTATAGGCAGGCAGGGATTTTGATTTTTCTCTGCCTAACATCATGGCTTCTTAATGGAATGAGAAGTGCATTGTAAAAGCAATTGTATTTTCTTTCCTTTATACTAACCCTAACTTCCTTGCAGATTCCTCATTTGCAGTAACCAGGCTGTGCACTTTCATCGGCTAATTTACTTGAGCTACTCAAATCAAATCATGTTGTGATCAGGCTTGGACAAGGATGTCAGCTGCCAGAGGACACCATCTGCACCCCCGTGGGTGGGTTCCAGCTGCCAGAGCTCTGCCTGACCTGCAGAAATGCAAGGAAAGGGGCTCTAACACAAGAGTGCAGCCTAAGTGCAGCACAGGAGACTAAAGTCAGCTTTTAACATTTTCATCTTCAATTCCTGCCAGCCTAATCAAGAGAAAATGCAAGAGAAGTCCAAGTGAGCTTAGTGCTCTAAATCGGTTTTCAGTGATCCATATTGATTTGTTTCTTCCCCATCTGGTTATCACTTTCTGTGCCTCCACCTCTGGCAGGAGCCAGCCAGTGCTGTAATGATTCTATTAGGATGTGGCTAGGAGGATACATCTCATTTTGCTTTACCTCTTGTTTCCCTCAGGCTCAATTTACTTCTCCTTGATTATAGAATAGAATCAGAGTCCTTCGTTTCTTCTGGGCAACATTTCTCTGCCGTTCTCACTTCCCAGCTCAGGCACTTACCTTGTGAAGGTTTACATTCATGAAAGGGGGTGTGGCAAAAACCTGTACCTGAGTTTAGGATAACTGAATGAAGGCCCACATTCATCTCTTCCTCAAACAGTGGGTAGTGCTTCTCTAGGCAGATGTCAGGAACTGAGGAGTTGGGGCTGCAAAAGTCCAAGGAATTCAGATAAATGGCAACATATTAAAAAAAATCAGACTAGAAAGCGTAGACATAAAATGTAAAATATAAGCCTTAGTCTTCCTCACATTGCATTAAGATATAGGTTTTGAATTTCCATTACTGTTGGAGTGGCTCAGAAGTGTCAGTCTGTTGCCAAGGGCCCTCAGTTACTAAAGGAACGCACCACAAGTACAGGGGTTATGCATCCTGTGCACAACATTCACTGTTGTGTGAGGACTTCAGCAAAATATTTCTCTTTTTCTAGTGAGTTACTGCAATTGGAGCAAGAATATAGATTTCTTTTTTTATGAGCACTGTCATAGATTCTTTAAGAGGTCTGAAGCAGGTACAAAATCTGCATTATTGCAGCTCTGTCAGTAACACCACATTGATATTGGATTTGTGTTAGGAGGTGTCTAGAGAATTTTGGAGACGTGTTTGAGCATTGTATTGACACTACAGGGCTCAAGCCCAGCTCTGGCTGGGAGAGGGGCACTTCCTAAGAGGAGCTAAATTGTATTGATTATGGTCTCCTAATCAACAGAACAACTTCTTGCACAAAGTGCTATTGAATTTTCTGCAGACTTGAAACTGCAAAATACATAGGCTTATTCATAATCAATTATACTTGATATAACTGTATCAATTCAAAATGAAATTCAGGTGGTTTACTTTTATTTGTGATTTGTGTTTTTTATTTTCAAATTGAGGCCAGATTTTCGGATATTTTTAAGTTGCCAATACATGTTACTCTTGAACACCCCATCACTTGTTGTATCTGGAAGTACATTTAAAAATTTTCGGTTTTCTGGCATGTCTTATAAAAAAAAAAAAATCTTACCTGTTGTTCTAAGATTTCTCTGGAGCTAGTGTAGGTACCAGGTAGACTTAGGCACATTGGATAGTCAGAGGTAAAATTTACTCTTCTAAGTATAATGCCCTACAGCAAACTGTCAGCTATGTGAAGCCAAACTCCAAGAACACAAAGATTTTCCTGACTTGGTGTTCCTTGTCCAACGCGGTCAGAGAGTCCCTTTACTGTGAAGCCCAAGCCAGACAAGAATCAGGGAAAGCAAAAAGCCAATAACTGTGCTATTTTTACTGTCAGAGCAGCTGTGGGACAAACCCCAAGCAGGTCAGCTACAGTTACACCAGTGGCCTTTAGCCAATCTAAGGATGGAATCTTTTTTTCTGATCTGCCTTTTTGCTGCTGTTCAGTTCCTCACTGTTTTATTTAGAAAGATCATACAATGAGAATGAACCAGCTTTCTAATCCTCATTTGGAGAAAAGAAATAATTCAAAAGATTTCACATTAAAACTCTCATTTGAACTAATGATAACCAATGGATAACAGAAAGGGCATTTGAGACACAAACTGGATTTCTAGGCTAGAATACATAGTTTTGGCAAATGTTAGACAAACAGTATTTTATGACTTGTTTACTGTGATCTTCCTTCTTAAGGGTGTGTGCCAAAATGCCAGGGTAGGAACAATTCCAAGACCATCCCACCCCAGATTTTTCTTTTGTTTGGAGAGGGGAGGCAGAGTGTTGGAGGGGGTTTTGTGTGTGTGTGTGTGTGAAGGAGTTCCCAAGGCACTATTCCTTAGTAGGAAATGCTCTTTGTTGAAATCTTAATCCCAGTTTACTTTTGTTCAGACCAGCCAGTTGGACTTGTGCACGCCACACAGGAATTTTTTTTTTTTTTTCTGAAACTGCATTTTGATAGATTTTTGTTCCCAGCTTAAAGCCAAGCCCGAACAATGGGGGCAGGTACACGGCGTGGTTGCACTGATGATTTTTATATGGAACAAGAGGAAAGCTGGTGTGGTGTCAGCAGTCATTACCTTCTGTCTGTGATGTGCTTTCCCGACACAGTGGCACTTGAGAGGCTGCTTTGTAACCACGTTACTATGAAAACAGACTTTTCCAAGGAACAAATTATCCATCCAGAGTGCAGTAACCATACGCAGCAACCCCAGCTGTAAGCTCTGGCCTCCACTAGTATCATTTGCAGGCCTGAATATTTGTATAAATGCCAGTTAAGCTGTGGTAGCACTATT
Source organism: Petroica traversi (assembly GCA_025920805.1). Lineage (NCBI taxonomy): Eukaryota > Metazoa > Chordata > Aves > Passeriformes > Petroicidae > Petroica > Petroica traversi. Next base: position 13,472,123 of record JAHLSL010000056.1, read on the forward strand.
TATCACAGAAAGCTTGGCCATATAACAAAAATACCTCAGTTTCTGTTGCCAGACAATTTGAAGAGGACTTCTGCTGCAGTAAATCAGCCTTGCATGGTTACAGAATTGCAGGACGAAGTTTCAGCATTTCTGGGGATCTGATTTTGGGGAGCTGGTGGTACTGGTCACGTGTGTTAGGGATGCAGGGCTGGCTGCTGGGAAAACACCTACAAACCAGTGAGACCTGACAAGTTGTAGGAAGAGCACTTCTATTGGACAGAACCATTCCAAAGCCCAAGAACAGGGCAGTGGAAGAAATACTGGAAGTGTGTCTAGCAGATAACACAGAGTTTACTCCCTCCTCCAATCATACATTCAAACAAGAACATCGTGCCTGAAGTAAATTTGATTTTAGAAATTACTGTGAAGCACAGTGCATGTGTCCCTATGAATCATCTGAATCATCCTGCTTATTGACTTGTGTGTTTAGTTACTGAAATAGCTGTGTAAACCTCCCTGGACTCTAAAAATCAGTTTATGTTCATGCTGTGGGGTGTTTGTTACTGCGCACATAGACTGACACAGTGCTGGTAATTTGATGCACATCCTGAGTACCTGACCTACCATCCAGCTCAGCTGCTTCTTTTCCTTCTGAGACAAGATAGTAGCTTTTCATGGCAAATGAAGCCTCTCTAATCTTCAACCATTGTCCATTTACACATGAGTAAACAGGTTAAACTGTTCATAAAATGATAGAATCACACGAGGAGCAACACAAAGTGGCAGCAGCAAAACTGAGCAGCAGTCCATTATGTTTTGCTCTGGCTTGTACCTGCCAATGTACTGAAGACTAAGTAGAGTTTTGGATAACAATCAAGTTAATGGGTAAGGGCAACAATGGTTGTTCAGAGATGCTGATTCTTTTTCCTCCCACCAGAGCACACAAGGGCTCTCAGGATGGCCCTCCTGAGCTCAGTGCAGCCATTCACTGCTTCCCTGCAAGGAACCTACCCCAGTGACAATGGCCAAAATGTGCCCAGCACAGTGGAATTGTGTCTGTATAAGAGGGCAGTGAGTTCCATCACATTGGTTTTCATTTTCTTGCCTTCTGCTTTGTGCTCTGACTGGCCCAGTATCCTTCCTACCCCCCCAGCACATTTCCTCCTCTGCAGCAGCACCCCTGAGGTTGGGGAACTCCACAGGTTCCCCCCTGGCAGCACCCATTACCCCATGGGATTTCCCTCCAGCAGTGGGAATGCCCCGAAATGGGCAGGAAAGAGAACAGGCAGCAGCAATGTGTTTTACAGTGTGCTTGCATGCACAGCAGCACAGCTTTCCTCTATGATACAAATAAACATGAAACAGTATCAGTATTGCAGGAATGATGACCTGAGCTGGGCAGCTTCCCAAGGCCTTCATCATCCCTCACCCTTTAGGAAGTTGCTGTGATCCTCTAATGATCGCTGGGTGTTATTTTTTCATTTTGGTACTTTGTCCAATATAATTCAGCCCTCGTGGACTCACAGCTCATCCCTATTGTAATAGGTCACCATATGCTCCACATCTGGTCCTACAAAAGAAGCCATATTACACATATGATGACAACTGTTTTAGGGGACAGTCTCCAGAGACTGATGACTGTGACTAACAGTCTCCACAATTTAGCACTTTCATTAATCAGCATTAAAATCTCATTTTACTATTACAGACATAATTGCTACTAATCCAAATGACGACTAAAATAAGCAATTTCACGAGTTTTGTTATTTAGCAAGCTGATGTAGACAATTTTTTTCTAAAATGCAGGCATTTAATAAAAAAGCCAACAAGTCTCATCAAAAATTGTTGGACCAAACTGACCTTATCAGTGATGGCAGAGCAGAAGTGTATTTAATCAGAAAACAATCAAAGGATGTAGACTCCATATATATGTTTCTCAGAATTCAGATCTTTCATTTGTCACAGGAGAAAGTGCTGCTTTAGAATTGCCTGGTGTATCTAAATATTTGCTGTCAGGTGAATATTTCAGTTTACAGTTAGGATCTGGCTGGCTTTTATTGGCAAGAGAAAAGAAAAAAACCACTTTCCAGACAACTTGTATGCAGGGGAATTATGTCTCCTCTTGCCTCACACAACACATCTTGGAACCCACTGGTATTTTAAGCTTGAAACACTTACTTTCTATATGTTTGCTATAGGGAATTGAAACTTGATGCAAATTCTTTCCTTGAAATACTTGAAGTCTTCCTAAGAGGATGAAACACAGGAGCCTGGCTTACTCACTGACTGCTGTGTACAATTCCAAGATTGTGTTTGTGGTTCTCCTCCAATGTCCTAGCAGCCTTTTCCCAACACACCATCCACTAAATCATGACCAAGCGGAGCCTGTGCCAGGGGGACAGGTACATTCTAACTTTCTATAGTTCCTGCAGGAAGCTAGCCTGGAAAACTGAGAAAAATGTCTTTAAAAAGAGCCAGGGAAAAAATATAATTTGGTTCTCTTCTTCATTACTCATCAAATCAAAATCCAGCCTCTGTATGCCGCCGCTGCGTGGGCTATGAAAAGGAAACTGCATTCTCTTCAAGTAAAACACTCTCTTCTTCCCTATGGAAAGAAGAGAACTTTCTATTGAATTTAGTGAAAATTTGCACCCCAGATTCAGTGTGGCAGCAAGGTACATGCACCTCTTTGAACTCTGGCAGGGTCGGGGCTGATTTGCAGGGGGTTTGTTATGACAGGAAACACCCTAAAATGCTCTGGAACTGCAGATGTGCCTCTGCTCTGTGCATGTCCTGTGGGCACCTCTTTGAGAAGAAGCAGTCCCCACAGCACTGAAATTGCAGCTGAAATTTCCTCTTTCTGTTGAGGGGCAGAGTTGTTTCATTCTCCCATTGCAAGAGTGACCAAATGCATTTTTGAGGAAGGGCTTTAGGTACTATTTATTGATTAACCCATTTTTAATGAACTATGGTGCAGCTACAAAGCAAGGAAAGACATTTATCCCAGGCACTGTAATTAAATCTGGTTTTATTAAATTCCACCTTTAAATAAGGTAGGTTTTGGGGTAAATGAGCAGGGATGTTGGCCTGGAGCCATCCCATGAGGTTCCCTTAAAGGCCACCTGCTGTCTTTCCCTGCCAGGTTAGATGCTGGAGCAGGAGGCACTGGAAATCCCTTGAGAACTGGCATTTTTTTTCCAGCTGCCAAGAACTGTGGTGCTCATCAAGGAAAACGTACTGGATTCCTCACACGAGCAGGTCTCTAGAGCTAAAATTTATTTTGAGCTTTGCTTATTTTTAGAGAGGTTCTTGCTGTTGTTGTCAAGCCTATGTTAAAGCAATTACTGCCTGCCAGGGTCACCTGGAGTTCAGCATCCCTGAGAAACTTGGAGCAGGGCAGTGAATGGCATGAACTGCTCAGCAGAGGGGCTGACACAAACTCTCCCTGAAAGAAATAGAGCAGCTCCCTTTTTGCCTCCCTGCCTCCTTTCTTTATTTTTTTTTTTCCAAATGTGAAACAGGTTTAAGCCCTTTCCATCGATTGCATCAAGCCATGCTGCCAAAACCCCCTCCTCTACTCCAAGTAGCCAACTCCCCCTCAAAATGCAAACCCTGCTGTGTACAGGGGGGCAGCTCCAGCCTCCTTTTGCCTGGCCCCTCAGGGGTATTGAGCAAGCCAAGGCATCATTAGATTTCAGAGCAATCCACTGAGACAAGATCTGTTTTGACACACAGCCTAAAAGGGATGAGCCGAGATGTGACAAAGAGCAAATGAAAGCCAAAGCAAGAAATAAACATGGCCATCTAAGGGAACTCCTCAAATGTGCTTTCCTCCCTTGATCAGCTGCTCCTTCCCTGTCCAGCTGAAGGGGTGGCCATGGAATTGGGCTGTGTGTCACTGCTGGGTGACAGCAGGTGCTGCCACAGGGAGCCTCTGCCCCCTCCATGCTGCTTCGTTTCCAGTTTTCACCTTTTCTAACTTCCCTCCAGTAACATAATTTTTACATTTAGATGTCTTAGGAGACTGATTTTTCTACCCAGCCCCTTGGCTGGAGAATCACCGTGGAATGCAAGGCAGCTGTTCCTGCATCTGAAAGCTTTAATAGAACTTGCAGAGAGAGAGAAACCTGCACTGGGGAGGAGTGGGACAGACACAGTGGGGATGCCAGGCTGGAGCCACAGGGACCATTTTATGAGTCTGTGCCAGAGCCTTACCCACATCCTCTCCACCACAGGAGGATTCCCCAACCCGGGTAAGTGCTGCTATTCCTGATGAGAAAGCCATAGAACAGCAGCATTCAAGTGGTGCTGTTCCAAAATGTGTTCTGTTCTGACAGTTCTGTTCCAGAGAAAAGTGGGATGGGTGGAGCTGTGGTTTGAGGAGAGGAAGGAAAGTTAAAAAAAAAGAAATTAATCAGAAAACTGCCTTCTCTCCTTAATTACCTGATGCCCTTTTCACTTTTTTGAGGACTGAGGAGTTACACTGCTCCATTTATAGCAGCTGCAGGGGAAGGGCTACTTCACACGTGTGTTTTTATATGTGTGTATGAATACAACACACCTTGTTTACACTTTCGTGTGTGTGTGTTTGTGTGCACACACAGCACAAATGAAAACCCGCTGGTGTTTTGTGCACTGACAAACATCCTCAGGTGTTGGGACAGCTGCTTATGTGGGATGCCCACAAACATGCAGACTTTGAGAGCTGTTTTTACTATACCCAGGGTTTTAAATAACAGAACTCCAGAAGTGGTAGGAGATTTTTTTTCAGCCTCTTTGTCACTCATGAAAATACCTGCTCACAGATAAACCTGTTTATTAACAGGTGATTATAGGCAATCCTTGGGACAGACCTCTTAGACAACACAAAAATGCTGCAATTTTCATCACAAATGGATTTTCATCACAAATGGATTTTGTAAGTCCTGTGCAATTGCAGATGAGCGGGGAGAGCCCTGATCCTCTGCCCAGGAGAGCAGGTTCTTCTGTTAACCTCCAAACTGCAGCTGAGCTGCTGGTGTTGGTCAGGCACATGGGTTTTATTTGGAAACTGAGAACAGAACTAAAATCAGAGTTTTGATGCCACTTTTGGTGGAAATACAATTAATTTTTTTTCTCTGGCCATTATTGTCATATTTAATAATGAGAAGGAAGTCTAACAGGTAAGCACAGCAGGATTAAAATAATTCCCTGATGCAGAGATGAAGGCCTTCAGGAAAGGGCCAGGCTTTATTGCCTGTCAGGGTGCTGTCAGCATAAATAATTATCATGAACTTCAACTTGGAGCAATCAAACTTCATCGTATTGAAGGGGCCCCATTAAATGCTTGGATTGTTCTTAATTTGATCTAGTGCAGTCAATTCCCGAGGGAAGGAGAGACTGCAGGAATCAATACAGCATGGCTGAGGAAGCTGGGGTGCCTTGGTGGTGTCTGCCAGGGCAAGTGGAGCCCCCCAAGGAGGGAGGTTGTCTCATCCGGCTCAGACACAAGGTCAGTGAAATGGTCAGGAGCCCTTGGATGGCTTGGACCAGACAAAGGAGTTTCAGACACAACTGAGCTGAGGGAAATCAGACTCAAAACTGACTCAAAGTGCAGCTGGGCTGAGGTGCTCTCCAGCTCCTCTCTCAGGTTTCCCTGTATCCCAGCCCTTGTCCAGCCAGGCTGGGGATGCTTTGCCAACACTCACTCAGTGCAGCTGTTGGGCTGCTCACTGCTGCCTCAGCTCTGACTCCTCCCGTCTTCAGAGCCCTGCAGGGAGGGATGCAGGCTTACAGAACACTTCTGTTCCCCCCTCTTGATTGTTGCTCAAGTCAGAAAACACTGCTGGTTTCAGTTTGCTGGTTTTTACAACTCATGCTTTCTTCAGAGGAAATAATCTGGACGTTAAATGGGAAAGATCCTGGATTTGTGGGCAAAGCTAAGAACGGAAATGTAACCCACTGGACTGAGCTTTAATATTCATAGCATTCAGACTTGGTTAACTACCCTGCCTGGACCTGTTAAACGTGGTTTAACCCCAGCCAGCAACTGAGCCCTGCAGCTGCTCACTCTCGCCCTCTGCGTGTGGGTGGGGGAGAGAATGGGAAGGGTGGAGGTGAGGAAAATCCTGGGTTGGGATCGAGACAGGGAAAGCAAAAACCACACGTGCAAGTTCATGCCCCACCTCCCAGGGGCAGGCAGGTGCTCAGCCATCCCTTGGGAATGGGCTCCATCACTTGGGAAGACAAACACCACCACTTTCCCTCTTTCTTCCCTCAGCTCTCGATGGGAACACGATGTCCCGTGGTCTGGAATATCCCTTGGGTCAGCTGGGGTCAGCTGTCCTGGCTGTGTCCTCTCCCAGCTCCTTGTGCACCCCAGTCTAATTGCTGGTGGGGTGGGGTGAGAGACAGAAAGGGCCTTGACACTGTAAGTGCTGCTCAGCAGGGAGGAAAACATCCCTGTATTATCAGCATTGTTTCCAAAACACAACCCCATACCAGCTCCCACCAAGGAGAAAATTAATTCTATCCCAGCCAAAAGCAGCATGTGTATGAACACCCCCTCCCTAAATCAGCCCCTTCCACCCTGAGCTTCTGTTACACTTCTTGTAGCAACTATTGTTGGGGAACACAGAAAAGTTGAAACAATTGGCATAAATTTTTGTTACAACTACTTGTATGCCTCATGATTTAAAAATCACCCTGTCACTTTGTAGTTATTCTATTAATCAATGTATTCATATTGAAATATTTCTAAGTAAAAGAAAAGTTTGTGGTGAGCAGATTGTTTTTTTTTCCCCTTATGTTTTGATCACAGAACTGTGGAAAAAACTTAAATTAAAAAGCACCCGGAAAAATAAATAAGGGCAAGGCCATTTATAAAGTAAAATGCATTTTCATTTGAATGCTCTCTGCTCCTCCCCATTTACAAGTGGGGGTCTTGCACAAGTGCATTGAGCTTTGTGGATCCAATTGTTTCACCAAAAGGAGAATATGACATCCTTCATCCGAGTTATGCCTTAGACAGCTAAATGTTTTTTATGTCAGAAATGTTGCAAAGGACACAGATAAAGGTTTTACAAACAGATTTCATGGCTTTTCCCTTTCTGATTGCTGGCTGAATATTGGGAAACTCTACCTAATTCAGAGTGGGGAATAACATGCCTGCTTTTTCAAGTGGGCTCCAGTGGACAAAGAAGCCTCACTGCAATCCTTGGAGGTAAAGAAAGCAGCCTTTCACATCCTGTTAGCCTTTCCCCTCTGGCAGGTTCAGAGTGCAGGCTTAAATCTGCAAAGAGAGTGTGCCCAGCTTTCCCTGGCCTTTTCAAAATAAACCAACAGAACTTTTCTCTTGCTGGTCCCACACAGCCACCTTTTTGTGCTGCAGGAGATGGCTTCTGACTGACTGACGTGGCAGGTGCTGCAGGAGCCAAGACAATTCTGCATTTCAGCCGATTGTTGTAGCTACCAAAGCCTATTATCTAGGGTAATAAAGTTTAAGATTAAGGGGATTCTGCATGTTTGTGCTATTCTCCACCAAGCTTATCTTCTAATAGACCAGCTGCTTTATTAGGCTTCGCCCAGCCCTTCCCCTGGTACATGTGGCTTCCCACACAATGGGAAGGGCTGGGCGAAGCCTAATAAAGCAGCTGGGAATATCAGATCACCCCCAGGCTCCAGCTGGGAGCATGGAGTTACCAGCAGTTGCCAGCTGGGAATGTTGCATCTTCCACCTCACCCAGCAAAGCACATTGGGTTAATTCCAGGATTGTGCCAAGGGCAGAACCCAGTGGTGTTCCCACTCGGCTTCCTCCTGCTCTGGCTTTGCTGCCCATGGGGTGCAAGTGTTCAGCTGAAACTACCTCCTAATTCTGTCCTCTGGCTTTGGCTGGGGTTAACCTTCTCCCTCGTGGCTGCTGTGGAGCGTTCTGGACTCGTGCTGGAAGTGGTGTCAATGATCCACGCAGGTTTAGCTTGTGCTGGGCAGGGCTTACACAGAACCAAGGCTTCTTCTCCTCTCACCCCACCAGCGAGGGGCTCAGGGTGAACACAGTTTTGGGAGGGGACAGAGCCAGGACTGACCCCAGCTTACCCAAGGGATATCCCAGGCCATGTGGCTTCGTGCTCAGCATGCAAAGCTGGGGAAGAAGGAGAGGGGAGACTCAGTGATAACATTTGTCTTCCCAAGGTACCATAATGGGAGGTGGACCCCAGCTTTCCTGGGGACGGCTGATGAACTGGGGAGTGAATTCCTTGTTGTTCTTTGCTTGCATCTGTGGCTTTTGCTTTCCCTTTGGAACTGTCTTTACCTCATCCTAGGAGTTTTCTCACTTTCAGCCTTCCCATTCTCTCCCCCATCCCTCCTCTGGGAAATGAGGGGCTGTGTGGGGCTTAGTTGCTAGCTGGGGTTAAACCTCGACACCTTGGAGAAAATGCTAAACATCTGCAGCAGAAAGTACTCAAATGAAACTGCCAGCCATTCATCAGAGAGAATTTATGAATGTCTTCCCCTCACATCTTAAACCTTGCATTCACTGAAGGCCACAACATTCAGATATTATTGCCACATATCTTATACAAACAGGACTCAACTAACCTGAGGTCAGTGTAGTGGGGGAGCATGGAGATGCTGTCACCATGTTCTCCTCCCATATTTTTTTTTCTGCATGTATCCTAGATGCATTTTAATAAGTAGGAGCTGTCAGTATAACATCTTGCCTTCCTCACATCGAATGTGGGAACATTAAAATAACATTTGCATTTCATTTTTGATCCAAAGATCTTGGGAGTGTTTTGAGGGGCAGGAGCGGGCTGGAGCAGGCTGGAAGAACGAGCCAATGGGAACCAGACAAAATTCAGCAAGGACAAACACAAGCTCTGCACTGTGGAGGGGCTGTGCTGGATGAGCACAGCTTGTAGAGAAGGGGATTAGACCCCTGTCCTCAGCATTTGTCAGGCTACATCACAACCAATATTGTGAGATCTGGGGTCCCTCATGTGAGGATGGGGAAGAAACTGTGTACTGCAGACTCTATTTTATCTGACTTCTGTGTTTCCATCCAATTCTGCACTAGGAATGTCCTTAAGAGCCCCCTGCAATGGGGGGAGTACAATAACATAACCCAAAAATCCCTGTCCTTCATTCAAGGCCCTTGGGATCAGATCTTGCCATGTTTCATAGCTTCAAACTAAAGACTAGAGCTGGCAGTTTTCATCTTTGGGGATGTCATTACCTTTAATTAGCAGATAACACTGTCCCTAACTGAAGAAACTGAGTAGTCTTTGTGACTCACATAATAATAAGAAGAATAAACTGTCTTAAGGTTTGAGACCAGCTTCAAATATCACTTATCTCCATCCCTAATTCAGACACTTTGTCTTCAAATTGACTCAAGAAAGCCAGCACACCAAAGATCAATACACTTCAGGGAATGTGTGGGAGGAAGGGAAAAAGAGTAATGCTGAGATGATTCCCATATTACTTGAGGCATATTAATATTTCCTTGGTCGCACAGCACAGATCACAGGTGAGCTAAACTCCAAAATACGGTAGGTTTTGCTGCAAGATGCATAGTACTTGTATGAGCTGGGAACCCTGCAGGTAGCTTTAATGGGTACCAAACATTTATTGAGAAAACAGGAAGAAAGAGTGGTATTTTAGGACCAAAGCAGCTTGGAGAGGCTCAGGATATAACATAGCAATGCACTGTAACAAACATAGGCAACTACCTATGGTTGGTAAAGACCAGGTGAAAATTAAGCAAATATCAGGAAAAAAAAAATTAAAAGAAAACCAAAGAAAACATTATCCTCCAGTAATTCATTTTTTTGGGAAAGGACTGCCTAGTGTGATAGGGCTGGAGACCAGGGCACAGAGTTTATGCTCACTGTAGTGGCAGTGCCACAGTTCACACTTCTGTAAGTGGCTTTTTCATAAGGCAACAGCACTTAATTTTGCTCTTAATAAAAAATGTCAGGAGATTAAGACCAAGCTGAAGATTTCTACTGCCACCCTGGGATTTAGAGGTTATGCTGAAATCATTAATACAACCACTATTTGAACTCTTTTGATCACCAAGTATTAAATTCATCCATAAGTACATAAATCCTAGGAAGCAGGAAAGCAGAGCTAGCCAGCATTGCTGCTCCTTATTCATCTGCTTTTCTCATCATTGCCAGTGGTTGTAATGTCCCTCAATCATCTCCTGAGCTACATAAAGAACCAACACAGCAGTCCCTCCCCATAAAAAGCTCCCCTAAATTATCTTAGAAGATCAGGGTTTTTTTTATTTCAGACTCTCAGAGCATCCATTAAAATCCCAGGTGGCTTTGGCCCCTTCCTTGGCTCTCCTGCTCATGATTTGTGCTGCCCCAGAGAAGCAGCTTTGGCCCTGCCCCCTGCTCTTTCTAGCAAGCAGGTATTTCTCAAAGCAAAGAGCCCAGATGCATTTGTTGGGTTGTGACAGCCCAGTTGAAGCAGTGCAGGAAATGGGTGAGCCACATTTCATGGGTCAGTGTAGGAATGTGCCTTCCCTGGGGAGTCCAGGAGTCCCACATTCCTGCACGGAACATCTGGCTGTGTGGGATGGGAGGCTGCCATCCTCCTCCCTAAACTCTTGGGCAGGGGCGGAGGACTGCCTCAAACACTTGCCAGGGCAGCATTTACTCAGGATTTTGGAGAATGTCAGTCCTTCTTTTTTTATGCTACTTTTCTGCTGTTTTGTCTCGCTTTTGGTCTTTTCCGCAAGAAGTTTATTCTGTATTTTATTGTGATGCTGTTGAGCCCATGGCAGAGTATACTTATCCCCTGGCATGCACAAGTCACCACCTGGTTGTAGGTCCAGCAATTTTGTCCCTGTGCTGTGGGGATAAAGAAGAAAGCAATTTTTAATATTTTTTTTATTTTTAGTAAAAATCAGGGTCAAATAAAAAACGCTCACTCTAAAGCCAGAACACCTCAAACCATTTATTAAAGCAAAATCTACATTGAAAGTGGATGAGTCAGCACAGTAGTCAGGGAACTCTAACAGCAATTTCTTGTTGTTGTTTTAGAAGTTCTTAACAAATATTTCTAAGTCAGACAAAGGATTATGCTAATGAGCCTGCTGAGCTGACACTGCCTTTCCACAGCTTTTTAAGACAATGGCCACAGTTTCTTCTAGAAGCAACTCTCTCATTAACAGGAAGACTCCAGAACACATGGGTTCTCACAGAGAAATAATTCCTCTAATTGTATTTTCTATTTGACTCCAAGCAGTATTTGAATAAAACTGTCACTCCAAAATACTATGGCATTGTTTCATAGTCTTTCTTTTCACATCCTTCTCTGCCTTTAAAATGAAGATTCATATAAAAGCTCTGCTTGCTCTTGCAGCAAATTTTGTTTGTTGGGTTTTTGTGAAGTGCCCCTCACCACAACACTGACAGCTCAGGTGAGATTACAGGATCTCTCAGGAGGTGAAATGGTCTTAGTAAGGCTTTAGACTTTCATTACTCAGCCAGAATGTGGAGTCTATCAATTACACCTCCATTGACAGGCTGCTGAATTAATTGGCGCATTTGACAAGGACAGCTATTACCCCGTGTTGTTCTGACAGCTGGGTTTGATATCAGGAATTTGTCAGCCTTCCCCTTCAGACGAGCTGCTGGAGGAACAGTTCAGTAGATCAGGTGAGGACATTGCAAGATTTCCACTCCCCCTTCCCCCATTTAATCTCAAGATCTGGTGCTAACCTAAACCCTAAATAAAATTATGGACATTCACAACAGCAATAAGCAAGCAGCAATGCCAGACCCGTGCTATAAACAATCTCCTGACTGGGCTCACAAACCATTCAAGGAGTCAGAAAACTAATTCATTACCATCAGAAAAGTTAGCGCCTTTCAGTAATGACTTTTTATGTGTCCTTCAAGTGCCAATGACACTTAATAGGTGGGAGTTTTTGTCAAATTTTCTGAGTTTGGGGACTGGCATTTACAATACTTTAATCACGTAAACTTCACCTCACTTAAGAGCAGGGGCAAGTTTGAGTTGCAGTTGGATGTAAATCGTTCTGGGAATGGAACACTGTGCTGGGAAACTGTGCTGCTCACTGGGAACCCCTATCCCATTTCGTGACAGATTCTAGAGCCTCGTTCTTTCTTTTCTGCGGCTGCTCTCAAGAGCTTTTCCTGGCCTTTTAAGAGCAGATGAGAAGTTGATGTAGTATTTTACAGGGAATAACATGCAGGCATGCTCCTCCCCTGAGCTGGCAGAGATTCACTGGCCTGACAATCTTACAGCCCCCTTTGGAGGGAAACACCTGAGCTGCTCCCCAGCTCAGCAAGAGATCATCCCTTTCTCTGAAAAGCAAAAGCCAAGCTGTGGCTCTGTCCCCCTGCTCCCCTCTGCTGGGCTCAGAGAGGGGAAATGCCCTTGCAGCCAGGGGAGTCTGAGCCTGACAGGAGGGCAGTGAAAAGAAGACTTCTCCTCACAGCCTAAAGCAGCTTGGAAGCAAATCCTGAGGCACGAAACTCCATTAAGTCTAGAATTTAGCAACAGTCAGGTTTAAAAGTTAGTTTGTAAACAATTAGGATATGCTAAAGATGTTAAAAAGTCAAGACTGACAACAACTCTGTAAAACGCAAAAAAAAAAGACATCCCAAAGTTCCTAATTCCCCAGCTCAGCAAACCAGCACCAGCTACTTGGCTTTCCCAAGACCACAAGGTAAAATTGCCCATGTACTGAAGAGAGAGATGCTTTGAGGCAGCCCTTTAGCCAGAAAGCAAGTCTCTTTTTTTTCTTTAAATAGAATTAAATTATTTTTCAAATCTGGAGGACAAGTTATCAGCATCCATTGCCCTAGGATGGAGAGACCATCAGGTGGGCTCTGAAAGGGATTGAACCCACAGGGAGATGGGTCTGGCTGGCTGGTGGCATTGGTCACCACGTGGGTCATGGCCATAAATCCTTTATCCTACAGCTGTGCTCCCATTACCTGAGAAAACACAGCACAGAGTGGTATTTTAAAGAAATAATAATCCTTTATTAATTTTGCTAGGAGGTGGTACACAGCAAAGATTCAATCACCCAAATCTGGGTGAAAAGATACAGATGAAACACCATTATGGTGCTCATGACTTTTGAAATAACTCATTTATTTATTTTGACCAGGTCACATGCTTGTGGCCAGCAAACCCATTTTATCCAGCACATGGACATGTAGTCACCACCAAAGTCCTCCAGCAGGTAGCCCAAGAAAAGTAAAGTTTAAAAGGTATTTTACAACACATTAAAAAAAAAAACACAAACTAGCAGAAAACAATCTGGCAAGCTCAGTCCCACAGATTCTTGTAGGAAAAAAACTGCCCTGTGGTAGCCAGTTGTTCTACTCTCCCAGCCAGGGGCTGTTCACATGGACAGGGCTCGGAAAAACTCTACGATGCCTTCCTGCCTTGGCCTCAGAGCACAAAAAATGGATCTCTGGACCTTTGTTCTGCCTTTCATCTGAAATAAAATCCCCTAAAATGGGGGACGAATGAAAGGGGAGCAGCCTTCTTATTGCTTCTACATCTGGCTGCAAAGCTGGGAAGTGGTAAATTGCGAAGAACTGGAAATGTGCAATGGACAAAATTTATCCCAGTGTGTGCAGATCTGGTGATATCACCTCCAATTTAAAGGGATGTTTTAATCAGATGATTCAATCAACAAGCAGAGAAAGTGGCAAAAATTAAATGCAGTTTAATGGTGAAACGTTTCCATTTTTGAGGCACTACCTTGAATTATGAAGCAGTGCATCAAACTAACTTTCAAGTTAAAGTGACCTTTGGCCAAAGTATTTTGAAATAATCTTACCTTATGAAATATTGGTTAGGAGAAAAGCCCCCAGCACCTGGAATACATAGATTTTGTCATTTCAGAAACTTGTCTAACTAAAAGAAAGACTACAGCCTTGTAGTCGTTCATTAGCAGCAGAAGTAGCATGGAGATCCATTCATACTGTTAGTGTGATCAAACTGAAGTGTTAAATTACCTAAGCAAAAAGTGTACTGGTAGATTTCTCTTAGAAAAAAAAAATAAAATAAAAGGATGGTCAAGTAGACATAAGCAGTAAGATTACCTTTAAAATGTTTTACTGTAGACCTAAAATAGCTACCAGCATTGACAAAAGAAAAAAAAAAGAGAGAAGGGGAGGGGAGGAAAGAGAGAGAACATAATTTCCAAACCCTTAGCTTATTTTTAATTTATAGTCCTTGGAAAAAAAATAAGTGGATGGCCCAATCATTTATATGCCTGGGCAAAAGCAATACATCTATATAAAAGTACAGTGATATATTTCTGTTGCTAGTTTAATGTGCTGCTCTGTGCCCTGTGTGTTCTGATTCATTGGAGAGCAGCAATCATGTCGACAGGAGCTGTTCTTCAGTTCCCATCAGCGACAACTAAAGGCCAATTCAAGGTTGTGGTGGGGTCATGAATCTAACACAGTCACTGATAGAACAATTTTCCTTCTGCATGACACCGCTGGTGGGGCACAGAGGGAATATACAGCAAGGACTGCTGCAGGTATGTCTTGTTTCCTCATCCTTCCTCCCCCTCCTCTTTTCCTGGTTTTAATTTTTGCTGCTTTTAACAAGCAGCCTCTGGAGAAGGCAGAATCAGCACCACAGAAAATAAGGAGAGGGGAAACTTCCAAGCCTTTAGGAACCCACAGCCTCCAGGGCTCTGTGTGGGGCAGCTCAGCAGCATCAGCTTGGTGTGGAGCTGGATCCACCCCGAGAGCACACGGGCTGCACATCTGAAGGCATTACAGCCTTATAAAGAACAGAGGTGCTGGGCCAAAACCCACACTGATTTCACCTGTGCTCCACCACCTTTGAGTTAAATAAAGAGGCATTTTTGCCCAGCTGTAACTGCACCCAAGCTGCCGTCCCCCTGTGGGGTGAAAATAAGACCTTAATTTTGCCTGACATTATTATTTTCGCCTGTGTTGTAGGTGATCCTTCCAGTGAGCTTGGCAGAGGCTTTGCCCAAGTTGAACACAAAAAGCCAACTCCTGCTACTTCTTCTGTGTGTAACTGATCTTGAAGCTGGAGAGGGTTATTTCATTCTCTTGCCATTTACCTGTCACCACTCTGGTCCTAGGCACTGGTCTAAAATAACCACCCAGTGCAAGGTGTAGGTTATACTCAATGCTCTGTATTTCCCATGTCTTGAAAACCAAAATCCCGTTTTTTTTCCCCTGCAGTGGATAGGGACAGGCCCATGAAATTTGCCTCCCCTGGGCTGAGCTCAGACGAGCTGGAGGAGTGCTGACCTTTCCTGTTCCCATGCGAGGCTCACCAGCTCTTCCCTTCCGAGGGAAATGCACCAGGCACAGCTGAGCAGAGATGGGAGAGGGCACTGCAGCCGTTCCAGGATGCAGGGGGAGATGTCCCAAGAGGAGATCTGGTCTCCTGAGGGATCTCCCCAGCTTTCTAGGGCATTTCCTTCAAAAACCAGTGCGTTGCCTCCTTGTTTTAAGCAGCTTCACAGCCAGATGAGACCAAATCTGCCATTTCCCTTTGGTGTCCAAGACTAATTTGATGATAATTTGCATGGAAACACAAACAGGACTCTTTCTGCCCTAAACAGGAGGAGAGGACCTAAGTTTTTCCCCACTGCTATGGCCTTTAAGACTTACCAGACCATTGGCATTTCCTGACTCAGCACTGGGAAACTCAGACAGAAGAGTGTGAGGAGGTTCTTGGTCCTCTGTCATGGCTGAGTTCAAGGCACCTCCAGCAGTCCTGCTCACACGCACTCAGAGTGAAATACAGGAGATAAATTGCCCCTTTTTTGGTGTCAATAACTCTCTAGAACACCCAGAGCAGCTTTGGCTGGGTTTAGATTGACTTGGAGAACTTTCTCAGCCCCTCAGTCTGATGGTTCAGACCTCAGGCAAAGCCTGAAAAGTGGCAGTGGATCTGTCTGCATGCTGGGGTCAAATATAAAACTTCAGGGCCCAGTGTTGTCTCACAGTTGCCATCTGCAAATACCAAAATCACAGCGTTTCTGGGAAGCATTGCAACCAAATTAAAAAAACCATTCAAATCTAAAATTATCAAGACACTCAAATATATAAAAATATAGCTGTAATTTACAACTTCATTGAATTTTATTGCTGCACTTGAGATTGAAGATATTTATATATAGTGTAAAAAAAAAAAAGAGGGGAAGATGAGGATTTTTACTTATGAATAGTAAGGAAGGACTGGAAATGGAAAGAAGAGTTGTGCAGCATTCCTGCTGCCATGCAGGCTTCCCCAAGAGCATCCCACCAAGGCTCACTGACTCTCAGGCCCTGCAGCTGTACCCAACTGTGTCCAACTATCCAGTGGTTTTTACTCTTGATTGCAGTGCTGTAGCTGCTCCTGATCAAACTGAGTGCAGATAAGATCCCAGCATGTGCTGAAGTCAGAAGCAGAAGCTTGTGTCATCATCCTCTTCCATGTGTGTGTGTGCCTGTCCCACCACTGGGGGGAAAATGTAGAGTATAAAACCTCCCAAACCCCTGCCTTTAGCTCTTCTTTGGGCAGAATGCTTTCTGATATTGATTTCATTTGCATTAAAAATGCTTCTCTGGAAATGAAAGGCTTGCATCTGTCTCATTATTTTAGATCTGAGCTGGCAACTGAGTTAATATTAAAATGACATATACACACAAATCACATTTCCTATGTTACAAATAACTGGAGCAAAGCGAATATACCAACATTAATAATTTACCTTTCGAGCTTAGCCCTTCTTTATTTTTCTGAAACTTCCACAAGCAGATTGCCATTTCCTCCAATTTATTAATTATTCAAATTCAGTCAACAGTTTAAAAGAACATGTTTACCTAACAGATAGCTTGCATTTTGCTTCCATTTTCACTGCTCAGTATTTGTAACAAAGTGTGAGTTGCAATCGTGTAATTAAATCACATAATAAAATTCCTTTTCCTCAGCTAAATCAAAATGGAATACTTCTGGGGGAAAAGTACTGCCAATGTGTCTATAAAAACCAAATTTCTACAAATAGCTTTGTCTGTGTCTGAATTTCATCTACATTCATTCTGACTAACAACTCAGCCGCCTGAGTGTTTAGCAAATAATCATTAAAACAGGCAAAGCAAGTTTATTTCCTTCCTACTCAGTAAAGAATGAAGGAAAATTCATTTGCTTTCCTTTAGCCATCTTTAGCTACTCCTGCCACCCAGCCATTCCTTTCCCCCTGGTTCTGCAGGTGCCATTAACAACAGCAACAGGGGGTACTGACAGCAGCTGCCTTTTAGTTGCCTTTTATTCACTTTCCAGCAGAAGCCTTTGGGGTTTTGCATACCCACGGTGAAAGTGAAAACCAGTGGTAAAATAAAGAAACATCAGGAGCAGAACAATAAATCTTTCACACTTCCTCTCAATTCTTGTTTAGCATTCATTTTTCTGGCCCAAGAAAAACAAGTTTCTCCCTGCTGTTTTAGTTGCCTTCTGTTAATTTCAAATCACATTGTTTGAGGGTTAACCAGACACGAAGCCTGCACACAGGACCTTAAAAATGCACCAAGCATTTTTGCCATTTCTCTCCATCTGATTCATTCAGGTGCTCCTTGCACTCAGAAGTCTCTGCTCTCATGTTAGGATGCAATCCCTTCCCATGGCCACTGGAAAAGCAGCATCCCACCAGCCCTAAACCCCCACCCCAGGCTGCTCAGAGCCCCATTCAGCCTGGCCTGGGACATTTCCAGGGATGGGACACCCACATGGGCAGGCTGTGCCAGTGCCTCACCACCCTCACAGCCTAAGAAATCATAATTGTGTATGATTCAAAAGTGTGAGACAATTCAGCTTCTGCCAGCCCGGGCTGTGATGCTGCTGAGTGAATGCAAAATTTCAACACCAGCTTGCACGGGTACAGCTCTTAGAAAGCAGCAAAGGCTTTTCCAAAGGAAAAACTGAGTTGCAGGGGATTTCTTCTTCTAATCCATTCTGTCTCCTCCAAAAATGCAAAGAGATGCCATTTGGAAGTCAGAATGGATTCAGAAAGTGGCTGCTTAACGATTTATTGTCTTTATGCTGGACATAGGTTTTTATTAAAGAAAGCAGGTACTCAATAGTGTTAACTAGTAATGGGAATTGACTTTTCACTAATTGCACAGAACCTGGCATTAATACACTTTAATAGAAAATAGGCTTGTGCACTCCAGATCAATCCAAAAGTTTTTTCTGAGCGTTACAGACAAAAGACTCCAACAACAACACAGCTAAAAAGGGACATTGAATTTATTTACTTATTGTTCCTCCAGTTATTGAAGTAGGGAAATACCTCCAGGGAATGAGGGAAATGCTTCACCTCAGCTGCTTTTCCACTTTCTGTTTGCTCCATAGGGCTCAGTATTTCCTGGTATTCTGTTCTGCCCTATTTGCCTCTGTTAGTAAACAGAGGAGGATTTTTGTCTGCCTCAGGTACAGTGGGATGCAGGCAAAATAAATGTTTTGGAAGTAGGACTGACATGCCTAATAAAACAATTTATCACTTAATATAAATATGTTATGATTACCATAATTATTGTTAAAATCATCATTACTATTATTATTCATGTTATTATTGTTATTACTATTAATATATTTGTTTAATATGTTAATGCTATGAAACGAATTCTCTATATGTTTAGTTTCACCATCTGGCTTCTCATTAGAAGAGCACAAGAGGATTAACAGCACCAGGAGCTAAACCCCCACCCCATGTTATTTTGGGTGTGGGGCTCTGCTGCCTCCCAAAACAACACCATGAAACCCCTTCTCTGGCAGGGAAAGTCAGTGGGCACAGAGAAAACCCATTTTCACCCAAGTGCTTTGGAACACTGACTGAAACAAGACTCCCATGATGCAGTTAACAGGTACTTTGCATCACCTGTCAGTTACCTCCAGAAAAAAGATAAAGATGAACAAAACAGGATCGAGACTCAGTCCCTTTCCCACTGAAACCCTTGTAGGAAGCAAGACCATGTGTTCTCACAGCAAATAGTGGTTCCAAGTGGAGCAAATTGGAGTCCCAACCCTTTTTAGGCGCTATTACCAGTCCAATAAAGCAGCTAATAATAAAGGATTGCTGCTTTATTTCTTGCACTTAAATAAAACAGATTGGTAGAACCTTACTAATCATTTCCGACACTGAAGCATTATATCAGCAGACAGGTTTCTGAAGAAAGGCAGGATTTTCCAGCAGTTTTGGACTTTTGAAGGGTGGGAGTCCATGACTTTATCTGCATAAAGTTTGAAGCACCTTCACCTTTATAACCACACCTCCCAAGTTATCAGCTACTTTTAGATCCCAGCTGCTTTTAGATCCTCTTCAGCCTTATTTGAACCACTGAAAGGAAAAGCCACGTTCCCCAGGGTACTGCCAGTGACACAGGGGCTGACGAGGAGCAATGCTAATTAATGCCTTTGCTAGTTAGTAACTTATGCTAGTGTCACAGGAAAGCAATTTTTCCTTCTGTGTTCTATGTGGGCGGCACAGCTGGCACAACTCCTCCCACAGCTGGATTCCCATTGAGTGGCCCCCAAAATGAGCCAGGCTTTGCTGTGCTGCACCCCAGCAGGTGAAAACTTCTGCACTTTCCAAAATTTCCAGCTCTCCTCAACATTCCTAACAGGAGACAGCCGAACTGCAGAGGGAAAGCCCCTCCGTGGGGAAGGGGATGTCCCCATGGCTCCTTCTCTGCCATGGCTGGGTACAGGAGGATGCAGGAAGGTCTCTCTGGCATCGCTTTCCCATTTGGAAGGACAGGGATGGGCTCCGGCAGGGCCCCTCCGAGTGCGGGACACCTGAATTTGTTTGGCTCGGTTTTGGTCCGGGGCTCGGGGATGAGAAGCCCGACCCACGCAGCCCTGCCAGGCTGGTTGGGATCCCGAGCAGGAGGTCAGGGATCGGTGACTTTTCTCTTGCAGCTCCTCCACCACGCCCGGTCCCTCCCCAGGGGAGCAGCATTCCCGGGCCCTGGGCACGGCTCGCCCGCAGGGCTGGGAGGAGGAGCTCAGTGAGCAAAGCGTGGAGAAGTCCGGAATTGCCTTTTTGCTTTTTTTTTTTTTTTTTTTTTTTTTTTTTTATCTCGCTGCTGATCGTTTATCAAAGCAATGAGAACACAAACTAAGCTCACTTATAAGGAAGTTTACCATAATTGCTATTCAAAAGTGTGCTGTGATGCTGCTTATTAAAAACTACTAATATATTGTTAATTAATATCCTATCTTGGAGTGAATTTATACTACCTATCAGTCATAAAGCCACTTATTTTTGTCCCCTTTCCTAAAATGGTAGTGTACACTGGAAGAGACACTCTACTTGTAGTGCCAGACATGTTGCTTCTGAATACCTGCAGAAATGCAGAGCAACTTGCCCCGCAGGAATGTTTTATTTACTCAGACAGCCCTTGAAGTGAAAGGGTAACCATTTCTGATCATAACCTTGGCTTTGCACTTCTAGTAATTATCCTTTAATTGCATTACCCTATTTGAAATAGAGTTGTAACTGGGAAAAAACCAATTCAATGTTCCCTGATGCATACTTTGACATGCATTATTTGCTTTTGATTCAAATATAAATGTTCTCTATATTTCTATCAAAGAAAGGAGAAAAATAAAACAAAATTGAAATGTCAGTAGCAATTCTGGACACGTGAGAAGCATCAGCAACTAGAGCCAGATGGGAAAAATGATATTGTGAAATTAGGGGTGTCAGTGGATGGAAGGGATGTGAAAGGGGAAAGGGCTCCAGCTCTGCTCCTCTGTTGCACATGGTGGTACCTAAACACAGAACTGGGTACCAGCTGTAACTGGGTGATGGATGGGCCTTTAAAATGACATGGAAGCAGAAGATGCAGCAGCACAGTTCCCAGCCCTCCAGCTAAATACTGAATAATTGCTAAGGCCAATGCAAGTCAGTGGAATGCAGGTCCCCACTCCTCATACTCTTTGGGACAGGACACAGAATTAGGCAGAAAAAGTGCTCATCAGCTCCAACTCAGAGCCAGCCCAATCTTTACTTCAAAAAGCCAGCAGTTCACAGACAAGAAATTAACACAGGGGAGTCATAAAGCAGAGGTAGTTGGCACAGACTAGGCTGGATACATTTGACCTTTCTGGGGTTTTTGAAAAAAAGCAAAACCAAACCCATAAACCCAATAGGAAGAAAACCTCTCGGGGAAAAAATAAAATTCTGGTTTTGTCTAGAGATATAACCAACTTTCATTAATATAAGTTACTGTGCTTTCTACCCAGTTAGTTTATACAGAGCACATCCAACAGAAAGCACATGAAAAGTCATCCCTTCTGCTTCTGCATGCCTGGCTGCCCTGTCCCCATCTCCAAACCTCATTCTGAACTCCAAAGGGAAACATAAGTACTGGAATTCAGATCTAGGCATTTGGCACGTAACATTTCATAAGGAAATGTCAGTCTTCTCTGGATCAGGAAAAATCCTGTAAAGGTAACCCAGCATTTTATTTTGGGAATCCCACAACAGAAGGCAATTTTATTTTAGGAGTACACTGTACATTCTGTAGCTGCTTTCCTCAGTGGCTTCTTGAGATAGTAAGATATTGGGCACAATTGCTCCTCCTGTTCACACATAACACGTGAGGGCGAATGGTGTCTCTGCCCAAAAGGTTTCCTCAGTACCAGCATTTTATCCTGACACATTTCACCTGGGCAAAATGCACCCCTTTGCTTGGCTTGCTCACTTCCCTAAGCAATTTCACTCAAGTCACCAGGATTCTTAGCAGGAGCTCACTGCTGAGACATGGAACAGTGCAGCTGAGATTTGGGGCTCCCTCAGTGCTGATGTGAGGAGCCTGTGCAATTTAAGGAGCCTGCTGGACACCAGGCATCCTAAATAAGTGTACTTAACAGAGAAGTATCTCTGATTTTTCTCTTTTCTTAGAGATTGAACTGGAACTCCCAGGAAGCAATGCAAAGATAAATGAAAACGAAGCCAAAATTTAATCACTCTAATTATGATGACTACTAAAAAGAGATGGTTGTCAAGAGAAAAGTTTCAGGAGCATTGAAGTCAACTGTCAAGAAAACTGACAACCAAGTCAGCTGAGAGAGCACTGCCACTCTATAGAACAGAAGGAAAGGAGCAGCTTGGAGGCTCAATGATGGGGTTTTTGGTTGTTTGTGGGTTTTGGGGGTTTACAATAGAAAATGTATGAAGTGAGAAGAAAACTCTTTCTCACCTGGATTACAAAATACTCAAATGCAGAAAAAGAAAAAGAAATCTGAATTTAAAAAACTTATGTTCCTGAAATTTGGTAAAATCGTATTTTCTACCTTTAAGCAAAGTAGTTATGTTAAAGTATTTATCAGGTGATTTGTGAGGCCTTGAAAGCTGTGAATGAAGCAGGAGCTTTGAATTCCCAGTGACTTCTCTTTAAGTTCTAATGGTCCTGGTAAGCAGCTTACTCAGGTAGCACAGCTTGTGCATGCTGGTGCATGCATATATATATATATATATATATATATATATATTCTTTTTAATATGTTAACTGATGTTGTCTACTTCATGGTACTAATTCCGCAGCTAAAACAATCAATTTCAAAGTAGGTAGAGCTATCAGTTAAAATGCAACAACAAATGGAGAACAACAAGGAGAAAATCAGAAGATGATAGAAGAGAATTGCTTTTACTTCTGGTTGCAGGCTGGAGCTCAGCATGGACCCTGTCTCAGGAGGTTGTAGTAGGTAATGCTGACATCTGTGGGTGAGATGGAGAACTCAGCTTATGACACAAGTTAATACTGTCCTAACTAGGGCTTAAAAAGGCGAGTCAGTGTGTGATCCAGATTTAATCTGCTGCTGAGTACATGCCAAGGGTTACAGAAGGAAGAAGAGAAGAGTTAGGGGAATTTTCTCACCATTTAGTCATGGTAAGAGAACCAGGGAAACTCCCCATCTCCAGCTCTCTTGTCTTTTCCCTACCCCAAGCCCCAGGCCAGACTGCTTCTGGCTCCTATTGTAGCTACTCTGGTGAAATGCTGTCCCTGTTTGTCTGGGACAGGAGACTCGTGTGGCTTTGTGCCCCTGGCAGAAGCACCACTGTACATGTCAGAAAGTTTCCCATTTCTGTGCCCTGCTATGATTGCCTGCTTGGCTACTCAATACTGTATTTCTGAGGTGATGTTCAGGCAGGAGCTCTAAACCAAGGTTTCACAGTGAAATGTAAAATGTGAAAGTATCTGTAAAAATGTGTTGCTGTCCTCTTAAACAACTAGCAACCATCAAGGTGTTTGGGGATTGGGTGCGAAACTCTTATAAAGCCCAGAAAGAAATTAAATTTCTCCTAAGTGCTAATCTTGTACCTGAGCCTGCTATACTGCAACCTCGTGGATGTGGGTAACACTTCTTTTGTCCTGCACTCGATTTCTGAATGTGCCAATGAATTCCTCTCTGAGGAATCCCCCAGTTCTGGGGACCCATCTCTTGGAGGTGCCCCATAGAACTCACTGACAGGTTTGCAGTAAGCTGATGCCCTCTGCTGGGTATGAGGGACTTGGAATATGTAAACTCCCTATTTCAGAGCAGGATAATAGCACAAAACTCCTTCCAAGAGTGAGGTGGACAGTTTAAAGGCAAAGGATCACACCTCCCTACAATATTTTTTAATATGTGTTGGAAGACAGCTGATTATTTGAAATCTAATTGCAGTGAATGAGTAACAGTAGTTCTGGTTATGGCATCCACATTGGCAAATTATTAGATGCAACTTGTAATTAATGATCTTTGAATATAGTAATTTCAATAAATTGTTCCTCTACTATCAGTTGGATTTGAAAGCATGTATAATTTGGAGAGGCATGTCTGAAGGGGCCTTTAAATAAAGCTGTATTTGTGTGCTATTGACTGGTTAGAAGCCAGTATAAAAGTGAACAAAGCTTTCAGAATGTGTGCAGAACAGTAATTGGGGAAAAAGACCTGGATCATGAGGGACAAGCTACTGTACGTCAGCACATCCTATGCTGCACTGAGAGAGGAGTTGAAAAATGCCAAAACTGCATTTATTGAGACACAAATAGGACAGAAATCCCCCTACCTCTATTTTTAGGGGTAAACAAATTAAAACTGGAAATCACATTTTGTGTTTTGTCACGAGACTGAGAACTGTAAGGCCTTGATGCTGACGGCAGCTGCTGTAGCTGCTTGTCACACACCAAGTGAGAAATGTCCACTTAACCTCTCTGGAGCTCTGGTACTACAGCATTTCAATGTTTGTGCAGTTGTCCATTGGTCCCTTCTGGCCAGAATGAGTAATGCCTATGAGAAATGGCTAAAAGGAACATTAAAACAGATCTAAAATAAGTAAAAATTAGTCACCTCAACCGTTTTCATTTAGAAGCTTTAATTCTGACTTCTGGATTTATAAAATTACATTTTTTGTGTAGCTCTGTTCACTTACAGCTCTTTCTGATGTTTTGAATGGCAAGAGATTCAAAAGTTCGAAGTTGTCTTATGCTAGTTACTGAACTAATGAATTTAATTGATTAAAGAAAATAAACCCAAATTCATGCTGTGTCTGAAGAAAAGGTTATAACATGCTCCCAAAGATGCCTTTTTGTAGCATAATGCTGAAAATGTTAATGCAAACCCTCTCTGAGTTAATTACCTGACTATACTATACTGCTGAGTATTTACCAAAACTAATCCCAAGGGATATTTAATTGGTTTTAAAAATCCAGCTCCTCAAAGGGGCACATCCTGTCTCTGGTATGGCCACAGGGTTATATGATAATTCTCATAAGGTCCACAGAAGAACCCTCACTGACTTCAGATGTTAAATTTGACCATGTTCTAAACTTGATGTGAAATTTGCTCTGTGTGAGAAAGTGGCGTGTTAAGCACTGGCTTGGTTTCTTACAAGACCACAATTCTGGAGCTTCTATTCAATAAACTCCCATTGATTCACACGGTTTGTATTCTTCATAAACCAGAGTCTTTTCTTGCCATTGAGTTTTGTCTCTTGAATATATAAACTTTGCCAAGGCTTATTTTTTGGAATTAATATCAAAAGGAAAGTTTTAATACAGCCACTGAGCTATACCTGCAGTTGGCTTTGCTGCATGCAGAGCTTAAAGTGGTTATGAGACTTGGTACACGAATTTTGGATTTTATGGAAAGTAGTTGTTTGCTTTGGCTCTATTAAAATAATGTCCTGTTTAACAGGCTTAGTTGTAATTCTGGTAAATGGGAAGTACATGTGCTGCTGGGAGTCACATGCACTCAACTTTAGATGATGACAAAACAGCTGTGTGGTGTCTATAAAAACAGAAAAAAGTGAAGAGAAATTCATGCTATAAGTATTTTAGATCTAGCAAGATGGGAAAGTCTGACTTGTAACGAAGTCTTTTAAGAGGAAAATGGTTGTGGGGCACATGGAACTGTATAAAAACATGCTATTGAACTTAGTAACACACTACAGCCTAGGCACGTTAAGGAAATGCAGCGAAATGGGAATGCCCTAAATACGTCGGGAGGATGTGTGAAGAGCCAACACCAAAAGGTCATTTTTTTACCAAAAAACCCCAAACATTAAGAGTTTTTGGGGACAGAAGCCACTAGTTGGTTTTCAGTCAAACAGCAGTCCTGTGCATTGTTAGGAAGCAAGTGTTTTATTTGGGAAAGTAATCACCTGTTAGTGCATCTGTCAAATGAGAGGCTGAATGCATTAACTTTACAGAGTCTTCATGGAGATGGAGAAATCCAGTTCTAACAATAGGATGCTCTAGGCAACTTAAGTTAGACAGTTACTGAATCCAAAATCTGGCTGTGGACCTGACTGAAGTGGTAAGTTACACTCATCACACACGTGGAAGCCTGTTAAGGTTTTTAACAATGGGTACTGCAGACTCTGGCATAATTAAAAAAAAATAAACGCACGTAAATGACACAACTCAACCAGCTTTTCTCACTCTCCTGGAAGTTAGCCATTTATATTTTCAGCTAATTCAACAGATGAAACAGATGCAAACATGGATCCAGTGCACAAGATTCACTGCTGTGCCAGATACCACTGGCATGGAAGGAAGCCATGCAAAGACTCTGTGGCTCTGCCTAAGGCTCACACCGTGGTTCTTGTGATAAATGAGGCTGGAACCCAAGGCTAATGAGAGACATCCACTGGAAGAACAACCAATGCTCCAACCAAAAAATAAAGAGTCTGAATATTTTTGTAACAGATTTAATAAAAAGGAAGTTTCTCAGTGCTTGTACTCCAGTAGGGCCAGCAGATGTCAGCATAACTCAAAGCATAACTCCAGATTTTGGCAACGCAACGTTCATAACACTTACCAGAACAGAAAAATATCTGATAAGCAAATAGCAAGATTATACAACTTTACCGAGTAAGTCTGCAAGAAGTTAACAGTATTATTGAAAAAAGAGACCCAATAAACATGTGGATCTTCCAAGTCATCAAAGAATAGGAAATATATACAAAACACAAGAAAACTACCAAGAATAAAAATGTTACTAAGATTTCATTCATAAAATCTTTTCAATAAGCCTTGCTAATTGTAAAATTTTAATATTCTGAGGAAAGATAATTTATCAATCTAGGTACTTTCAATTCAACTGAGTTTTTTCGGTAACACTCCCAGGTAACAGTCTAGATAACCTTGGTTTGGAAACAGACATTCAAGTTGATTTCAGCTGCATATAAATCTTTAAAATCAGCAAAAAGAGAAAGAAACAGGGAGAGGACTGTTGAAGTGCTGGTTCAGTCCAATTACACAGACTGACAGCAGAGCAAAATTATTTTAAAATTTGTTCTACAGAAACCAACAAAGTAATCAATTACACTTTAACACAATGCCTTGACAGTTTAATTTCAGATTTTTAAGAGTGAGGCTTGAATTCATAAAGATAACTTGATCTCAAATCCCAGTAACTGGGACGAGATCTGAACACTTAAATACTTTTGACTCTTTTTCAAGTGAACGGGATTGGATTTCTCAGATGTAGCTTCAATACTCTATAGAAGATACAGTATTCACTATCAATACTAGAGAGCTTTATTAATACTGAATGTAAATTCATTGAGAACTTTCACATAAACCAGATTAAAACCCATGAGATCCTGAATTTGAGAAGGAGAAATGAGGGATACATGGAGATGGTACGTTGCATAAAACAACGTATGAAAGAATAGTGAGTGGCTCAGGATAGATCACATTAGAATTTAGCACCTCATACATGAGTACAGTCAAAGTGGGATGTTACCTGGGTGACTAAGAAGCCTGAGTACAATTGCAGCAGCATGGTTATGTCCATAATCACACTGACAATGACTGTGAAAATGAGCACATTCACCACATGGACCACGACAAATTCCAATGGCTTCCCTTAAACTACTAAATGCTGGATGTGCACTGTTTAACCAAAGCCTGGAGCATACAGCCAGGATTAAACAACGCACACACCCCCTACCCAACGTGCTTATTTCTGATGATCTCCCCTCCCTCTATCTCGATCTGCTCGTAGAGCCACTTGCGGTCGCAGCGGCATTCCGTGCCGCACTTGTTGGAGCCGCACTTGGGGCAGGCGTAGAAGCAGCCCAGGCAATCCTCGTCCAGGCAGTCACACAGGTCCATCCCACTGTACAGAAGCAGCCCCTGGCTGTCATACACTTTGCTCTTGGCTGGGATAACCTGCCTGCACAATGAAAAGCAACAGGTTATTTTCCAGGTTAAAATCCACTTTGACGCCAAACTGCTAATAGTTGTGGAGGGAAGTTTGCTTTCTTCAGGGGCTCCCTTTAACACTGTTAATTTCCAACATATAAGTACCTTACTGTATTTGACAACAATTTCCAGTCCTAATTGTATCTCCACTCTGTGCCCAAACTAAGCAGAAGAAACAGACGGAAAGGATGTGTAGTTGGTGTGTAGCATATCTAGCGTCTGTGTCTGTCTGGTACAGTTACACTCAGCTGGAGAGCAGGGGAAAGGCATTCATGTGGTATTTCTTGCACATTTTGACAATAGAAAATGTGCTTTTTTTTTAAAATCAGTCACATGAGAAGGCTGTAACTGGTTATCTAGTATTGTCCAACTTGGACATTAACTTTGCTTTTCAAAAAGAAGGTGAGGCCTTAACTTGCACACTTTTGTTTACCAAGTGTAACTACTGAGTTTACTGAAAGATGGTAACTCCAATATTTCAAGTGTACCCTACTTGATCTTACTATATTCAAATTTAGCTTATTACCAGAATTTTAGTTTATGCATGTATTAATAGCTACATCTATGGTCTGCGTAGTATAGTTGTGCCTCACAAGCAAATTTTAGTGTTTGCTTGAAATGTGGACTGTAAGCTAACATTTTATCTTCTCTTTAGTTTACCTCAGGAATGAGAGTGGACCTCAACATCCCTAAAAGCAAGAACCCAATCCATACACACACCAACATCAAAGTAGATAATGTTATAGGCTGACCATCAAGGATATTTTATTTTCAAATGAAAGTTAATGTAAATACCACTAACAAATTACCTGTCTGAATTAAACACTGAGATTTTTGTTTGCAGCCTTCTTTTTTCCCTTTTACTGGTCTCTGGAGTGAATTCAGTCTGTCGTCCTGGATTAGCAAACTGGAGAGACTTCAAAGCCTTAGCTGTACGCCCCTGAAGAAAGAGAAAATGTCAATTATAAATACAAATCTTAATTCTTAAGAAAATATCCAGTCAAGGATATTGTAATAACCTACATGAATTCTCAACCTATGATTCTATGATCTCCCAGGAGAAACAACTTAAGCCTTAAAATATTTATGCTGGAGAACTATACCTGTCTCAAACCGCAGCAACACAAGCTTTGTAGTAGCAGTTTTAATCAATGCTTTCAAATTTCCCTCCTAATCATATTGACATTTAATTGAGAAATACAGCTGGGGAACAGCTCCTAGACTGCAGCCCCTCTTTGCTCAGTGTGCACACAGACAAGCTCTTGCTGTTTTGGTTGCTCACACTACAGACTCCCTATGCAGAGCCTGAATGCACCCAGCCACATTCCAAGCTCAGCACTTGAGAACTATCCTCCCACACCAGTTCATCACAGCCCCTGAACAAATGCCATGGCCTTCACAGCCCAGACACCACAACAAGAGTACACTTAATTCACCTCAATGCAGGCTCATTTCCTAATTAACTACAAGAGAAAATGTCTTTTTTCATTATTTTTTTTTAACTGAAGAGAGATCTTTGGAAGCAACTTTTGCAGTGTTCAGTTTCATGCAGAGGAGTTCGTTGTTTGCAAGGCTTGAATAACAACTTAAAATACCAGAAGCAGTCTGGTATTTACATGAATTTATGACTTGTCAGCCACCCTAGTAGGCACAACTCTTAAAAACTTAAAGGCCATGTTATTTAATTAGAGAAGTAGATTTTTAAGGCCCTCCAAATAAAGGTTTAAAAACAGTAAACTCCTGTACATTTAAAAGATTACAACCCTTCTTATTTCTGAGAGAAAAAGTTAATTAAAGTAGTAGTTATATGAACTCTAATAGCTTGCAGAGTGTAGAGGGGATAGGAAAACGGATCCATTTACATACATCTGGATCCAGTTTTCTTCTCTGTCGCTCCTCAGGTTCCACATCCACACTTCCATTTATTATCTGCATGCACTTGGGACAAAGCTTCCAACCAGGAACAAACTGTCTTCCAAACTTGGCACTTAGAAAAGCTGCATCATCTAAGTCAATTGCTCGCAAGTTTTTCTTTGATAGTTTTCTGTGTATGTTAAAGGGATCACAACAGGATTTTTGCAAGTCTTCAAATCTTTCAATGTAGATTTTTGCATGGTGGAAGCAGATTGTGTTGCTCTCTGACAGGGTTATTCCAGTCCTCAGCTGAAGCAGCAGGAGGTCAGATGAAGATATATCTTGTTTAGTCTTGAAGCCAGTGTGACGGGTGTAATAGGTCTTATGGCATTCATTGGTAGCTTGAAGCTGAACTCCAACTGAACAAGGATCCATTTTACTTTATCAGAACAACTTTATTTCATTTGTCTTGCCTAAAATGAATCCTTTGGAGCCTTCTGGAGTTTCTGGGGAGATCACCCTAGAGAAAGAATTAAAATCAATCAGATTTGCAGCACAAAATTTTATCCAGAAGCCTGACATACTGGATTTGAGTAATTTAAAAAAACATGTAAAGAAATGATAGCCTTCTAGTACAGATAAAACTAAAAAGATACTGAATTTATTCTAGAATTGAATCATGCATCTTCTATTTCTTCCAGAGGTGGATGAGCTGTTCACACAGCAGCCTGCTCTGGTCACTGGTTTTCCTGGGGAACCCCCTCTCTTGGGACAATTCCTGCTGGTCAAGACCCAACTGCCCCCACAAAGAGACTACTAATGGTTAAACAATTCACCCATCCTGTTTCCAAGGAGTTTCTAAAGGACAAAAAAACAGCTGCAGAAGGTGGGCTGCTCAGGCTGGCTGATGTCAGCAATTCCCATCCAGCAGCACTTTCCTGTATGTTTTTCTCACATGAATCCAAGTGCAGGACAACACCTGGGATCAACCTGAGCCTTTTCAAGAACCAGTCAGGACTATGCACAAAGATTGGTGGTCCCAGATGTGTGCAGTTTTGTGGTCATGCAGTTATTATATAATAATACTCTTAATACAATTAGTAAAGTAAATTACCAAATGCCAAGAGAGCCACTGCAGACTGGTCTCATGCCCTGGCCAAAGTCTGCAGCTAGCCCAATGCTGGTCCTAACATATCAGAGCCTGAGCCCACCTTGGACTATTTTCCACTGCCACATAAAAAATAAACTTCTACCAAAAGAAAGGAATCACTTGCTCGCAAACCCTCCAAGAAACTTAATGACGGTGAGTGTAGACTGACTGGGATGTTTATGTTCACCTACCCCATATTCTGCAAAGGCAAACCCCAGAAAAATGAAAAATCAATGTACTGGTTGTGTGTGGGATAGAGGTAAATTCATCAGAGTAGCTGGTACGTGTTTTGGATTTGTGACCAAAACAGTGTTGGTAACTTGCTAATCTTTCAGCAGGGCTTACACAGCACCACAGCCTTTTCTGCCCCTCACCCTGCCAGAGTAGGGCTGGGGGTGCACAGGAAGCTGGGAAGGGAAGGAGCCAGGACAGCTGACCCAAAGGATATTCCAGAGCAAATGGCCTCATGCTCAGCAGTAAAGATTGGTGGGGAGGGGTCACTGATTTGGGAATGGTTGAGCAGGGTCAGCTGGTGCTCAGCAATTGTTTTCACTTGCACTGCTTGGTTTTTCCTTGGCTTTTACTTTCTGCTCTCTCTTGGTTTCCTTTTTGTTTTCCTTACAACGTTTTTAAAAATATCTTGTCACTACTAAGCTGTTTTTATCTCAGCTCACAACTTTCTCACGTTTATCCTTCTGATCCTCCCTCCAGTGAGGGGTGGGGGGGGTGAGCAAATAGCTGTGTGGTGCTTAGTTGCCAGCTGGGGTTAAACCAAAACACACATTTATTTGTTCTAACCACTGAACAGGGTAATATGGCCTTTTAATCAATAAAATTATCTGCCAGCTGTCCAGTGCTAAAGAGTCTGGGATTCTACTTTCAATAAAATAATATCAAATAGCATCATACAAACCTAATGACACAAAATGTGTAAGTTTAGCCAATATACAGAAATACAAACAC
This sequence comes from Petroica traversi, assembly GCA_025920805.1. NCBI lineage: Eukaryota > Metazoa > Chordata > Aves > Passeriformes > Petroicidae > Petroica > Petroica traversi. Next base: position 13,503,786 of record JAHLSL010000056.1, read on the forward strand.
AGCAGTGCAAGAGCTTAAAAGAGAATAGTAAGTCAACAGGATTTTTAGAATTAATCTGAAAAGCCACGGGTTGGAGCATTTTTGCAGCAGAAATGCTCCTAACTGCAGTACTTCAGTTTTTCTGAAGCAGATGTTTCTATCTGCAGCAATTACACATTTCCATATACTAAACTGTATGCACAGTAACTGAAAGGCCTTGCATAGGACATGGTATTTTCTGGTGATTTAAACACTTGGGCCACTAAACTTGTCAGAAAGGATAATTTTATATCTGAGACACATTTGGTTATAAATGAATGATTATTTTTCAAACAAGTTTTCTCAGCCTACTGTTAGGAATGCTGCAGCTTTCACATTTAAACTGAAGTAAGAAAAACAGAGGCACAAAGAGTCCTGAATGTAGAGGCAATACATAAAATGTTTTAAAGCCCCAATTTGCAGAAAAGAATCTGTGTTTCACTCTGAAAACAATGCAAACTTGGTTGTGTTTTTTGCAAGTGATCTGAAAATACAAAGATTTAAGTATACTAACACTTAATGCCGATTTTTCAGGTCAAAACCTAAATCCCGTACATTTAGGGCTAGACCTAGTGCACTCCTAAGTTGCTAGGCCAGCTGAACTAGTCTTCATTCAGATTTCTGTAGGCTAAGTTAACTCCTGAAGTTTTGAGCTATTCAGATCTGCACTGAATAATACACATAAGGAAAGGGTAGGTATCAATAACATTAAAAGAGTTCTTATTTTCCGTGGCTGCTGAGCACTGACTGTGGTTTTACTACACCAAAGTTCCAGTGCCTCTGCCTGTTTGCACACTTTTACTGCAGTACTTTCAATGATTTAAAAACCTGTTTTAAAAGACCACCTATCAATCTGCACCAGCCTAGTGAACCAGCTTTAATGATGATTAATCTTTTTTTTATCAGCTGCACAAAGTCTGGGTTTCAAACCAAAGTAACTGGAACTGTTGACAATCAAAGTTTACTGCAGCTGAGTTAACATTTTAACAGCAATTTAGGCAATACTAAATAACTTTACTCAAAAAGT